>LFZN01000109.1:30522-125497 GCA_001578235.1 Pseudocercospora eumusae | reverse complement strand
AAGGGATAGCCTTCCCCTCGGAATAGGTACGTTTCGGATAATATCCTTAACGTCCGACTCGTCTTCGGAGGAACTACTAGACTCGCTCGGAGCTAGCGTATCGCCTACGTCCCGCTAAGCCTATAAACGCGTATTCTCGCGTTCTAGCTCTCGAGCTTCGACCTCCTATTTTAAGATCTTTCGCTCGGCCTTCTCGCGCTCTAAGCGCGCCGTAAGCGTACTATACCTTACATCTAGGGAGGCTTCCTACTAGATCCGTTCCTCTTCGGTAGGTTAGGCCTAGTCGTCGTTATTATTACTATTATTATTTATGCCGCTACTACTAGTAGCTATCGGTTCGCCTACTTCTATAGTATAGGTCCTATAGGCCGCTACGATTAGTAGACTAATTAGAACTATAAGAGAGAGGTATATAGTAACGTATAGAATACTAAATACTCCTATAGGTTAGGAGGTAGGAGAACTAATTAGTACCCCTTACTAAGTATTTTAGGCTAGGCTAATAAATACCGCTACGCGGATCCCTACGGATACTCCGTATATAGGGAGCCTACTTACTAACTACTAACTATAGTCGTACCGCTAGCTTATAATAACTATTAGCATAATTACGGAAACCCTAGCGCATTATATCCGTAATACCTATGCACGTAACCCGCATAGTATACGCCCGCGGGCCGCATCTTACTATACATGCTAAGCTAGGCTTGGCTCGAGACTTCACCTCCTCGAGGCTCTTACAGTTATCGCTTATAATCTAGCTAATATTATATACGACGTTAAATTGCTTAAAGATACTAGTTATAAGTTATACTAGTTTAACTCTAGTATAGTATATAACGATAACCGGTAGATTAAGAAGCGCCTATCGAAGTCGGCCTCCTATTATCCTATATCGACAAACTAGTAGTTAATAGCTTAGTAGTACTTATAGCTATACTATAACTTCTACGTATCCGTATAGAAATAAATGTAGCTTATAGCCGATGCTAGCTTCTCTATAACCTATTCGCGTATACGGTAGAAGTTACGGAATACTCGTGTACGGACGACTAAGCTACTATATAGAAGAACATAAGAAGCCTCTAGATTAACTACTAAGATAACCTTATAGAATGCCTCGGATACTAAGGCGTTAAACGGTATACTTAACTTAGAGGAGAAGGTAGCGAGAGCGTTACGATATTACTATGTTTTCGTAGCGTTACGTAAGATATCGAGTACGTGTACCTCTACTATAGATGCCGTACGAGAAGCCTAGGTACTTATTACGGTACGAATGTCGGTCTACTTTAACTAGGTGTTCTTATCTTTATACTTTCCGACGGGTAGAGTATATCGTCGCTATAGATAATAGTCGTAGTTACTTATAGTACCGTACTATTATCTAGAGTCGGGTTCCCCTACTATCTTATAGTATAGTTAGAACTTATAGTACTAGAAGAGATGTCTATAGTCGTTAGATTATAGATCCTCCTACGTATAAGGCTTACGTAGATACTTCCTTATATTAGGATCTAGCTCTTTCTACTTCTTCTTCCTAACCCTAGGCGCTAGCGCCGGTGTTAAGACTCTTAGTAGAGAAGATGTTAGTTATTATATAGATTAAGTCGGTTATAAGTCGGTAGGCGGTATTTCGATCGGGCTCGGATTAGGGACTTCCTCGAGGTCGCTATCGCTTCTATTATAAGCGCTATTACTACGCCTACGTTTTCGAGGCTAGTTATTTTCCCGTTACGATTCTTAGGTATTAAACAAATTTTCCTATACCTTCTATATTAATTTATACATAGTCCGGAGGTTTACTATAGTAGAGATGTCGATAGACGAGGGATTATTAGTATCTTTAGAGAAATCTAAGTTTACTAGCGCTATGCGGACGGGATAGTCCGTCGGCGGTCCGCTCTCGGTTATAGTCTCCGGACACTATTATTAGGCTTTGTTAAGCCTTATCTAATGTAATAGCAACTTAGGTAGGTACGGCACGGAAAGCGACTCGCATTATGTGATACTAACTTCTATATACTATCTCTATGTTCTTCCTTAACGCTAACATACTCCTTCGTAGTCGCTATAGCCGCTAATGCATTACGAGTACGCTAAGTAGCGAGCGCTTCCTTCTATACGTACTTATCGCCCGTATTTAGTAGGTATAGGTCGTAAACGTAGGGGTCGGCGTATCTAAAGTACCTCGCTTTCTCTTCTACCCTCTAGATCCGCTCGCGACATACCTCGTAACGATAGTCCCTCGGATATACTACTATGTAATTACCCTCCTTCCGAATATATTCCTCGAATGCCTTACGGTTCTTAAGGTAAATATCTAGCTTAGCATTCTTCGTAATTATGCGGTGTTCGACGACCTTATACTCCTTCCTAATCTACTAGCGCTCTTCTAATAATCCCTCTATAATAGCGCGTTAAGCCGCTATCTTACCGCGCTACTAAGTAAGCTAATCTTTAAGAGTTTTACCCTTTAGTATCTTCTTCGGGTTCTTACGTAGCCTCTTAGTAATAGGCTCTTCTTCTTCTTCGGCGGTAGGTTTAGTCTTTACGATAGGCTCTTCGATCGGCTCTTCGATCGGCGGTAGTAGCGGTATTAGCGATAGCGCTATGTCCGAGTCTACGTCTAAGTTAGGTAACTACATACGATTAGTACTAGAATAACGACTATATTGTTATCTACCTACCTTAAGTACTTCTACGCGTTTAGCGCCTATTTTCTAAGCTATATTATATAATGAAAGAGCATAAAATTAAATATCTATAAGGGTACTATGTACGCCGACGTATACCTACACATAAATATGAATATACCTACTATTTAGAGAATCTATATTCAAAGTTATATTCAGCTATATACTAAATATGACTGAATACTAAATAGTCATTATTCAAAATCTATGATGGCATGTATCTTGGAGTCGGTTAGTACATCTTCCAAAAACAGCTCCACCAGAAGGAAAATGCTCGTGAATGATATTATCCACATACACAGACGACTCAGGATCTGTCCGAGGCGTATCAAACACTTACCAATGGGTATTTGCCCGGTGCATCGACGCTTCTGGATTCCCACCAAGCACGTTTCCATTCTGGACGCATCCTCATATCAATGCCTCGACGGTGTTGACGCCCGTTAGTAGTTAATCAAATTGCGCACACTTTAGTCAACCATACTAGTTTGGAAAGTTATCTTTAATTAAATAAGGCCTTTTATACTATTACATGCCTGTTCATTAAAATATCGCAATTTAGTTAGTTTTAGGTGTTATTTAGTTATAGAACTAAAAATCCGGATTCTAGAGTAGCCCGCTAAGGCTATAGAAGCTAATCCTTACGATATCTAATCTACTATAACAATAACCTAAATATTAAGATAATTATATCGGAGTAATAATAGCAATGCTCTTCGTATTAAGAGGGTCTAAACGGTAGTCTAAATAGACTATAAAGTAGTAGTAGTAGCATTCTATATAGTCCGAACAACATTAGCCTCGAATAATAACATCTTCTACTATGTCGAGATAGCCTACTTTCCGCCTAACTTTACTAACTACTACTCGATTAAATATCTAATACTATCGCAATACGCCTATCCGAGCCGTTCTACCGAGGCTACTACCTTTAGTAGCTATACCATTATTCGAAACTAATAGCGAGACTCGTGTCGATCCGTTTCCGCTAGCGGCGTAGGTCGCTTTCTAGTAGTATCTCTAGAAGAAGAAGGAGAAAGGACACGATAAGATGCTAATTAACCGAGAGCGTTATCTTCGCATCCTTTAGTAGGTTACTATCGACGAGAACATACTACTAAAGGCTCTTAGATATAGCTAGCTTATAAGGCAAGATTATAATAAGAAGATGTAGGCTTAGAAGAGGTTTAAATACTACCCGGAAGATATACGTTTATATATACGCGAGAAGGGTAGCGCCCCTTCTCGTAAAGTTATCTAAGAATACGAGATCTTCTACGTCTTAACGACTAAATACTACGCCTTCGGACATACTCGTCGTAGAGCTATAATAGACCTTATAAACTAGCGGTTTTATAGTATAATAAAGGAGGGTATCTAGGAGGTAGGCTTAATTTTAAAGCCTATATGTCTACTAAGCTAACTATTATTATATTATAGGTCTTAAAATACTACTACGTTTGTAATCTTCTCGGCATGTAACCTACTATGCCTAAAGGCGACCCTCTCGAGCATATAGTCGCTAAACACATACTTTCTCGAGTCTAAATAGACTTAATCGACTTCTTAAGCGACCCCGACGGCCCTTACCTCTATCTACTATATATTAAGGACTATAAGACTAAATTCTGCCGTGTATACGCACTTACCTCGAAAGAGTCTACTAAGATTACCTTCTATATATAGGACTTCGCCTACTTTATAGGCATTACTATACTATATTAAATAGATAACGGTAAGGAGTTTAAGGGCGTATGCGAGAGGTTGCTTAAGTTATACGGCACGAAAATCGCTTACGGTGCCCCTTATTACCCTTAGTCGTAAGGCCTTATTAAATAAGCTAACGGTATTATTAAACGCCGTATTAAAGCGATTAAACTCTAGCTCGGTCTTAAAGGTTAGGTTATAGCGGTATACGAGGCCGCTCGGATGATGATCTATAATAACATATAGTACTTAGCGATTAAAATAACACCCTTTAAGGCCTTCTTTAACCGTAACCCTCTAACGTAGCTACGCATTATATTAGAGGCCGTTATACTCGCTATAACCGAAGGAGAGATAGACTTACTATTCTAACTAAAGGACTTACGAGCGATTAACGACGACACTAAGTCTATAGCGACCGAGTAAGCTAACGCTTATAATACTATCTTCGACGATAATCTTCCGCGGTTTAAACACGACGAAAACGTACCCTCGAGAGCGCCTTCTAAAGAGCTAGCACTATCTAGAAACGGTAACCTATATAACATACCCTATACTAAAGCCTTACTTTAACGCCGAACCCTCTATACGTTAAACGCTAGCATCTCTACCGAGATTAACTATAGTTAGTAAGTCCTCGAAGATATTATCCTACTTAACTAAGAGTCCGCTAATGCTAAGACCGATCGTAATAGGAAGTACGACAACCTACGGTTCTTCGAAATAGGTAACATTATCGGCCTAACTATCCCTAAGTAGTATCGCATTACTAACGGTCTACGAGTAATTAATTACTAGGTTATCGATTAGCTCGAGAAGGATAGTATTCTTAAACTATAGTTTAAACTAATGTTACCTTAAGGTTAAATAAAGCATTACTAGCATACTCGTAACCTAATTAAGATGGACTCTATATTTAGCCTTAGCTTCTTAGTCTACGTTAGCTATAAGAATAAGGAGATAATACTATTAGAAGCCGCTAAGAAACAAGTATGTATTCTACTCGAGCGGTACTTAGGTTATCGCTATATAAAGAGCTAGTATAGCACCCTTCTTTGTAGCTATAGGAAGTCTAGTAACCCTTATTCTTAGGTGTGTTATAGACCGTTAAACACCTATCTTAATATAGACGATTATAGGCACGTAACTAACGAAGATATAAGCGGCGATAGTAACCGTTAATCGGCTCTCGAAGACGAAGACGAAGACGAAGACGGTAACTTAATAGATATAGACGATAATATTAACATAGACGACAACATTAATGTCTAAGGCTCTTAACTAAGCGACGATGACTTAACTCTAAGAGCGAGCTAGGTACTAACCTCTAAGGCTAAGGCTTCCGGCGGCTCTATAGCTATAGAGCCTTCTAGCGACGACGCTATTATACTTAGCGGTAACGACGAGTCTATAATAACCCCTTCTCGTACTTATGCTAATAACCGTCCGTAGCGATAGCCGAAGCTAACTAAGAAGGTCCGGCTTACTAATGCGAAGAAGAAGCGGCAATTAAAGGGTTATAAGGTGCCTACTAGCGTATAGAAGCGACTTAATGCGAAGGCTTTAGTACGTAGTACATAGTAGGGGTAGGGGTAAGAGGACTATAGCGTTTAATAGGAGGATTTTTAGCTATTTCTACATGTAATATTAACCTAATCGTCCTCTTCTAATCTATTTTATCCCTCCTAGAATTCGATGTGTACCTTCTACTACCTTCTACTTATATATTTATGCTAAGGAAACCGGTATACCGTATTCTATACACATTCTTTACTAGGAAATAAGCTTATTATTCTATCCGGATGCGATATAGAGCGGGTAGAAGAGGGTAGAGCGGGTAGAGGAGGGTAGAGCGGGTAGTAGAGGGTAGATTTAGCAAAAGAGGGCTATTTTAATACGATACCTAAGGAGCTACTTTTACGTCAAATACGAAATGAAATTCTAATGAAATAGCCCCTATTTGGTTAAAGGCGTACTATGACAAAACGTCGTCAACAACGGGAACTATGCAGATGGTTCGCTAGGCCTACGTTCTCGCTCGAACAACGACAAGTCTTCAAACCATTCGGCATTTAGAATCCGTACGGTGCCATAAACGTCGTGATCGGTCCGAGGTGCTGCGTTACGAATTGAAAACGATAATCCTTTATATCTGCAGTCGTACACCCAGCCGATTACTAGCCTGGACTCGAACGAATTGTCGAGGTTCGATTGGCACGCTCAAGCTGTGTCTAGTATTGGTCTTGTGAGTTCAGCACCGGTGATATTTTAGTGAAATGTATTCTTCTGACTGAAGGATTTATAGTCTGGTTCCGGTTCATTTCCCCTGCTATGCAGTCTGCCACAACGACGGTGATCGAGGCGTCTGCGCCAACCACAACGCTGTCGGCAGCTGAGGAAACTGAAACCTGGTGCGGAAGCACCGTCAAAGACATCAGGATCGAGTTCGGCAGAGACCTTTGCTGCAGGAGCTGGACAGCCTGGTTCGACTACACTGCCAGCGACACAGAGTTCGAGCTCTTCTGAGACCTCAGCGGCAGTAACGCCAACACAGCAGCAGAGTCGTGGCACCTCATTGAAGCTGAAGAGTCATGCTCTGTAAGTCTGTTAGCATGGCGTTCATGGCGAGGATGTATGGGGGTACCATAATGTGATAGAGAGATCAACTCGTTCGGACGCAATTCCTATCCCTGCGTCAATCTATCCAGGCCTACCTTGAGCATAACCTTGACCACCAATTTCCGGCACTACATACATGAAACCCCTCGAGCGATACATTTCAACAATTCCTCGCAACAAATCAAGCATCATCATCATGGAAATCCTCATCTCGCTCTTCCTACTGATCATAGCGGCCAGAAGCGACCCCTTCGTCTGTCCACCACAAGATCTCAAAGCCACCAAGTGCCAAGGTCCAACCGATTGCCTCTACACAAACCCTCTGTCATGTTTGGGGTATTTGCAATGCGTCTGCGACGATGATGCATGTTCGACTGCTACTCCCTACGCCAAGGATTGTCCCCAAGGACTTGCATGGGTTGACGAGCTGAAGAGGTGTGATGAGATTGAAAAATCCGCGTGTCCGAAGAGCGTGGGTTGAGGAGATGTCTTGGATGACATGTGGTGGTATGCGCTTTCGCATTCGCATGATGAAACTTAATAATGCTGACTTCATCTAATGATATCAGTGGAGTGTGAGGGTGAGGATGATGAGAGAGGACAAGAGTTACACTTGAGTTATTGTTGCATTTTTGCTACAGTCGCACGGAGGAGTCCTGTGAGTCCTCGCGAAACAGACCTCATATCTTTTCAGCGGGAATAGTCTCTGGCTGGTTTTGGCTATGAGTCTCGCTTTCCTCGCCAGCCTTGCCTGTAAACGAGTCAAAAGCGTCAAGCTTGTTCATCTCCTCTTCTTGCTTGTCATAGTGGTTGAATGTGAACCAGAAGACCACGGCAGTGATGGCAGCTCCGATGGAAATGCCCGTGTACATCCACATGATCGCAGGGTCACCGGTTGCGGGGACGAAGGCTTCGTTGATAGCTGATCCGAGAGCGTTCGTGAAGAGGTACAGAGATTGCACGAACGACTTCATCGATGGTGGTGCCTTGGTGTAGGCGTACTCAAGTCCAGTCACAGAGATGAAGATCTCAGATAGACCGATGAAGACGTATGCTGGTGTTTGAACAGCAATGTGGACATGATTAGGCAAGGGTGACAAGCCGTCCATGCCAGCTGGGCAGGCGCCGGGCTTGCTATAGCAGGGGCCTGCGCTGTAGATGATATGCTGAACGATGGCAGCATAAGCCAGGCAGAGAGAGGCCAGAAAGAATCCGATGGTGATTCGTGCAATGGGCTTCAGCTCGACCTTCATCTTGCGGAGGATTGGGTACACGACGCGGTCGAGAATCGGAATGAAGATGATGATGGTGATCGGATCGAAGTTCTGCATGAGATCGTTGGGCATTCCTGAACATTGTCAGCAAACATGATTCGCAAGCAACTACGCCCGATGGCAGATAGCTTACCATGGCCTTCCATTTGAGCGGCCTGAGAAACGAAGTTCGAGCTGAATTGGCCGTAGCAAACCCAAAAGATGGGATAAAAGACGAAGACTTTGCAGGCCATCAATGCGCGCTTCAGTTCGTCGACGAAGTGGTCGTTCCACGGCACGACCTTCGTTTTGCCGTTTGCAGAGCGCCAGGATGGCTTGGCAGCATTTACGTTGCGGCTGGCAATCATCATGCCGATCGCCTTGAAAGAGTCGGTGATGATGGAGCCCTGTGGAGGTCGCACGATGTACTTGCCGCGGCAGAAGATCAGCACGCCAACTCCGATGCAGAAGACAAGCCAGCACATCAAGAATGCCGTCCAGAAGCCCTTGTACTTCTCCATGAATGGAGTGGCCAACAGCGACAAGCAGCCGATGTTGATGCAGCCGTAGAACATCATGTAAATGCGTTGGTAGGTGATGGCTGGGTCGATGATGACACGCTCACCCGTTGGCAAGGTCTTGACGGCCATCAGTCTTCGAGTATATTGATCGGCGATAAGAGGAGCGATGTTGGACTTGATACCTCCCGTTCCGAAAGCAATGACGATGATGGCTGTGACATAGCCGCCGAGCGCCGATCCGTTCTCGATGGAAACGGGCAGAGCTGTGGTCCAGAGAATGACCAGGCCAGCCCAGTAGACAGCGGCAAAGATGAGGATGGTCTTGTATTTGCCCAAGTATTGATCGGAAATGATGGCACCGATGATGGGAGTGATGTAGCAGAAAAATTGGAAGAACAGGTTCAGTCCAGTTGCACCTGCGTGTCCGAGACCAAGACCTCGCGGGCCGTCTACGCCGCTTGGACGATTGTTGATGTAGTTTTGGAAAAGTCCTTGGCATCCATAGTAGGTGAAGCGTTCGCACAGTTCGACGACGGCGATAAGATACGCCGAAGCTGGGAACTTGTCTCCAACACGTCGCAGCGTCTGTTTCTCATGCTCTGTCGGCTCGGCGTCGTCCGGCGTCGCTTGGCCCTCCATGTCGGTGGCGGTGGCAGCGGTGGCAGCGGTGGCAGTCACGCCGCCTTCTTTCTCCATGACGGGCAGTTTGGCACCGGTCATGTCGACGCTCTGCCGGTCGCCAATAGAGCCGCTGCGTTGCTCGAAGGTCGCGTGCAATTGCACCGCCGTGTCTTCGTGGTTCGTCGCCATTGTCGATTTAATCGCACTGACAGATGCCTTTGTCCGAGTGAGGAAGAAGACGCGACTGGCAGTACTTATTAGTAACTTGACTGCCACGTGCGTACGGTATTGTTATCTTTGTATGGCGCGGAGGGAGAACACCGGTTGCGACTCTTCTTGGCAACGCTACTCATTGGCCTCGTCTAGCAGACAAGCAATGCTAGTGCTACAACCCAAGCCTTCCAAGATGGCTCAAGCGGCATGAAGAAGTGCTCAAGCAACGGCCGTGTTGTTGCATTCCTGGCCCGAGAGTGCTTGTCATTCACAAGCCCTTCTGAGATGTCACGGCAACAAGCGCAGGCCGACAATGGTAAGCCATTCTGCCGAACCGCTCCGTCGCGCGACGAATGTAAATTTTTTTTTTGATGCAAAACAGCCAGACAGGGGTGTCAATCTTCAAATTGTACCGGCCAGCATCGCCTCGGCGAGATGCAGCAAAGGTCGACACGCTGCTGTGAGGGTGGGTTTCACAAAAGGATTTCTAGTTCTGCATAGCATAACCAACAGTTCGTGAACGGACGACCTGCCCCTTCAGGTACAGAGCCTGCCTCCTTGGGCAATGTGCTATCTATCAAGGATTCCAGTCGCTTAAGCCGAGAGGATTTGTAACCACACAATGGCGGTAAGCCGCTCGTGTCCATATCAAGGTGCTGACATGTGCGTCTTGCAAGTTCCAGAAGGCGTCTGCGAAGGATACATGTAACCTTCGTCTAGATGTTCCCCTCGGCTGACCAGTGGCAGGATCTCCAGCCTTGCAGCCTCATGCCGCGCGGACCAGTGCATCTCGAAGGACAAATTCCTCTCTTTCTCGGGCTACTGTATCAGACTCATCAGATGAGAAGACCGACATTGAAAGAGCAGGCCAGGAACTTTCAGCTTAATTTCAACTCGCACCATGAGCACTGAAGAGTTCACAAAGAGGGCGACGGTGCAGCCATTTATTACAACAAAGCAGGACGGCTAATATCAACTGCGCTCGTCGGGACCTACAGTATTTGTCGAATACCTGCCTACAACATCCCTGAAGGTCTGGAAAGAGGATAATGTCGTAGAAGGCTGAACGACTACCACGTGAGAATGGCACCAGCGTCCGAATGCGGGCAAGTGCAGTGGAAGG
The DNA here is from genome assembly GCA_001578235.1 of Pseudocercospora eumusae. NCBI lineage: Eukaryota > Fungi > Ascomycota > Dothideomycetes > Mycosphaerellales > Mycosphaerellaceae > Pseudocercospora > Pseudocercospora eumusae. Next base: position 114,744 of record LFZN01000109.1, on the reverse strand, counting down.
CGGGGATTCCGGGGAAGTATCGTCACGATGGAGCCACGGAAATGCGCCTTACATCCCGGTTTTCAACGTGCCGGCGAGCATGTTGCTTGCACGCGAGAATAAACATGGCCATGGCTTCAGCCTTCATGCTCGCGAGCGGCGAGAGTCGGGCCGACGCTCGTGTTTCACTCCAACTTCCCTCATGTCCGTCGATGTCATCTGTTGCTGAGCTGCTTCGACGACACTTTCATGTGTTTCTGCCCACCAGGCGTGCTGCTGGAAAGTGAGACTGCTGAGAAGCCGCTCTAACTCCAAAAAGGTGGGTCTCTTCGGCTTCTTACAGTGCATAAACGGCAATCCGGGGCTCCAGAGACGGCTACGAAGCTATCCAAAGTTTCGTCGTGCTACAATGCATCATCGAAATTTGTTACCATCGCGGACAGTGAACATGGCAAGGCTGACCAGATGGCGTAGCACGAAGCATGCTGTGGCCTTCACTCGCCATTGCGTGGGCCGCTGTGCTTCAGCCCAGTCAGGCAAAGGTGTATGACACCCGTTTCAATGGCACAACATGGGATAGTGATACTTGGAAAATCAAGACCACTGTCCTGGATCAAGGCCACTACCAGTCTCGATTCTCCTTGGCCAATGGCTATCTGGGCATCAATGTTGCAGCGGTCGGTCCATTCTTTGACCTTGACGAGCCTGTCAATGGAGACGTCATCCAAGGATGGCCTCTTTTTGATCGAAGACAAAGCTTTGCAACCATATCTGGATTCTGGGATTCGCAGCCCACCACAAATGGCACCAACTTCGCCTGGCTGAATCAATATGGCGGCGAGAGTGTCATTTCTGGAGTACCACATTGGGCTGGTCTGCACGTGCAAATCGGAAACGATCTTCTTGATGCCAGCGTGCCCGCAGAGCAAATCGCGAACTTCAGCTCCACACTGGACATCCGAAACGGAGCTATGCACTGGAACTATACCTGGACGCCCAGCAGTGGCTCTTCCATCGACGTTGCATATACCATGTTTGTGCATAAGCTACACGTCAACCAAGCAGTGGTACAAGTGCAGCTCACAGCGAGCGAAGACACAAATGCAACCATTATCGACCTGCTCCATGGTGACTGCGCGGTGCGAACAACGTTCGTAGAGAAAGGCTCTTTCCCAGTATGGCCGATGATCTGGACTGCAGTATCCCCGAACGGGCTCAGGAACGTCACGGCATATGTCTTTTCTGCTTTGCTTGGAGATGATCATGCTGTGTCTGATAGCCGGCAAAACATCACAGAAGGGAATGTCATTGGTGGCAACAGCTCCTCAATCGCGCAATCAATACAAGTCGCGCTCACTCGTGGCAGGACAGCTACAGTGACCAAATATGTCGGGGCTGCTTCGGGTGATGCTTTTGAGGACCCATCCTCAGCGGCTCTGAACGCGAGTTGGGGTGCAGCAAACGAAGGCTACGATAAACTGTACGCATCACATGTTGCTGAATGGCATACAGTAATGCCAGAAGACAGCGTTGACGACTTTCGAGATCAGAATGGTGATTTGCCCGACAATCTGGATGTTCAAGAGCTGGCCATCACTGCAGTGACCAATCCTTTCCAACTCTTGGAGAACACGATCAGCACCAATGCTGTCTTAGCCGCGGGAAACAACACTCAGCTCGCTCAAAACAGCATCAGCGTGTGTGGTCTTGGTGGATCTTGCTACGCAGGTCTTGTATTCTGGGACTCTGAAGTATGGATGCAGCCGGGTTTGGTCGTCTCGTTCCCGGAATCGTCCAAACAGATCGCTCAGTACAGAGTCGAACACGGCCCGCAGGCACATCAGAATGTCTTGACAGCATATCAATCAAGCCAGAACGAGACGGGAAAGTTCTCTCCCGAAGGAGCTGCTTACTCTTGGACCGCTGGACGATTCGGCAATTGTACTGGCACTGGTCCATGCTTCGACTACCAGTACCATCTTAATGGGGACATTGGTATAGAGTTCTTCAATTACTGGGCAGTCACCGGAGACACCGACTACTTTCGAAACCAGCTTTTCCCCATCTACGAAGCCATTGCACAATTCTACGCTGATCTCGTAACCTTCAACGAGACGACTGGATTATATGAGCTGTACAATGCCACCGATCCGGATGAATACGCCAACTTCCAAGACAATGTTGCATACACCATGCTGCTTATGCAAAGCCATCTCAATAGCACGAATGACATCCGTGACCGCTTCGGCATGGGGGCAAATGAGACCTGGCAGAACATCTCTAATCTGATCACGATCCCAGTCTCCCGCGAAGCCAACATCATCCTGGAGTACAAGACTCAGAATGGAAGCATTGAGGTGAAGCAAGCCGACATTGTGCTCATCGACGATTTTCTGCAATGGCCGAACCCATATACCCTCAGCGACCTCGATTACTACGCTGCTGCCCAGTCGCCAGATGGCCCTGCCATGACTTATGGAGTGTTCGCCATTGTCGCAAACCGAGAGAGCCCCTCGGGCTGTTCATCATACACTTACAATCTGTATGCCTCGCAGCCTTACACACGAGGACCATGGTTTCAGTTCAGCGAACAGCTGATAGACAACGCTTCAGCTAATGGCGGCACTCATCCAGCATACCCATTCTTGACTGGTGTCGGCGGCGCAAACCGTGTTGCCATTTTCGGCTACCTTGGCTTGCGACTAAACGTGGACACTCTCAACGTTGACCCTTCTCTGCCGCCTCAGATACCGCAATTGTCGTACAGGACTTTCTATTGGAATGGCTGGCCGATCAAAGCGGCCTCAAATCAGACTCATACAACGTTGACCAGGATTGGAGAGCCACTATCGACTGCCAATCAAACCTTTGCCAATGCCGACATACCTGTCACGCAGTCGCTTGAGGGGACGACAGTTCATAATCTTCAGCCGAACGGCACCATCACGCTGAAGAATCGTGAGATTGGCACTACAAAAACGATACCAGGAAATATGGCGCAGTGCAAGCCAGTGACATCCGAGCAGGCTTATGAGCCAGGGCAATTTCCACTGAGCGCAGTAGATGGTGCTGTGAGCACGAAATGGCAGCCTAGTCAGGCCAACATCACATCCTCCTTGACGGTCGAGCTTGGTGGACCACCTTTTGTGCCAATCACTGAGATCCGCTTTGACTGGGCTCAAGCACCCCCAACGAGCTACAGAGTCACGTTCCACAATCTGTCGGATATCACAGCAGTTCCACCCGTCAATGTCACCGAGAGCAACGATGTAGAGGTTAGCGACCCGTACGATGCTGAGACGGCAGACGTCATTCGACCTTACATGTCCAACACTACGAATGTGACATTGGAAACGCCTATATGGAGCGCGAGATACGCAACGTTGGAGATTTCAGGCAGCCACGCCAACGATGGCACGGAGAATGAAAAGAATGGAACTGGTGCTAGTGTCGCCGAGTTTGCTGTGGTTTCCAGTGAGGGGAAGAACGTGGTCAAGCGCGCTTACAAAAAACCATTCTGAACCTAACGGGATACGAGAGACGAAATTACGAGAGGCGGTGAACACGCAAGGTATCTCACAGTGACTAAAGTCAGTCACTCTGATCAAAGCTTTGAGCATCTTCCTCCTCCTCCTTGTCCCTCACTGAAACGCTTTGCGCCCTGCCACAACGGCTGCAACGCCGTGATCAAATTCGTACCTCATCGCCTCCTCGAACGACCTCGCATTGTGACAGGAATATCTATCAAGATTCATGTACAGTTGTGGGAAACTTCAGCAGCAACTCGGCCAAAACCAATGCTTCTTGCAACGCTTTGCCCTTTGGTACAAACCTATTCGCAAGGCCCCATTCTGAGCGCTTTTCTTCGGCGCCGACTGCTCTCCCCGTGAGAATCATATCCATAGCATTGCCAAGGCCAATGACCCATACCGTACCGCCGTCGATGAGAGGGACATGATCTTCATCAGCTCAATACACGACAACCCTACCTCCTAACAAATACAACTCAAGCCCTCCCGGAATAGCATAGCCTGATACCGCACTAATCACAGGTTTCTTGATTTGGTCCCATTGGACCTATAGTTCGAGAAATCTTTTTCGTGTCGTAATGTGGCCGTTCCGTTCTCCTAGACCTGTTGTTCAATCGAAGCCTAGGCAGAACGTCGTTCAAGATTGGCAACCTGGATTTTTACTTCGCGTGACTTCTTCATGCTCACTTTCTGCTCAGCATCATGCACGACTTTGTATAGCTTGCGAGCTGTATTCATTTCGGCGCTTTGCCATGTCGATATGTCTTGGATAGGGATGGTGACGTGGACGGAGTCTTTAAGCAGTAGACTATCACTACTTCGGCGTAGGATCATGTTAGAAGCGGGAGAGCTAGGTAGAGGAGATGATAGCCGAGGAAGTACGGCGATTCTTACTAAAGTAAGTGTTCTTGTGGTATATGATATCGCTGTCGGATTCAACTCTCGCTTCTACATCTTTTGCCTGACGGTCTCGTGTCCCACTATTATTGGGCGTCTTAGCACGTATTCTATTCCTACTCCCATTCGCGAAATGACTTTCACCTTTCTAACCACCTTCGAGTGTTGCACCTCTCTCGTCCCTCTCAACTCCCTCGTTGATATGTGCTCGGCTGTAACGTCATTAAGCATACGACCTCGGTATTGCGATGATCGAAATAGCATAGCACCACAGCCCTCGTCCGCTTGCGGCTGTGGCAGGAGCTTATTAATCTACCTCCTTCTCAGGCTCTTCATGGTGACTTCTTCCGCCACGTAAGCACCTTCCATACCATAGACACCTATCACTTTCATTCTCTTTGCGGTTTAGCGGCTCGAAGAAGTCTTCTGTAACGCAAGGAGAGGTGGAAGGGGCTGAACCGGACATAGGTGAGCCTCAGATCATCGCATATACATATGTAGTATACCGATCATAACAAGCGTAAATTCATTGACGAGAAGTTGTTCCACGTCGAATTCCTGAGAAACTCGGCCGAAAGACACAATGGGCATCTTCTCTCGCAAGGAGAAAATAGTGCCGCCTCAGGTGGCCATTCACCTGGACCACGCAGGTCCATATGCACCAGGCCTCCCTATAACTGGCAGCGTGAGTAAGCTCTTGTGTTTCAGGCATGACTCCGAGCGGACTGGTAAGAGGCAGCGGTGTCAAAGATGACAGTGCTGACCCTTATACTCATCGCTTTCAGGTGCATGTTCAGACTCCAGTTCCTCGGCCTATCAGTTCAGTAGCTATCACCTGCGTGGGCAAAGCCACGACACACAATATCAGAAGAGTACAAAGAGCCGGAGCTGGCGTTGGCATGGCTTCTGGGCCCAATACGAGCACGAGAAGAACGATCCATTACCATGATGATGCCCAACTATTTCGAGAAGCTCAAGGTCTTTTCTCGGATACTGAATTGATCCCCGAGAAACCATTGACCACTCAATTCTCATTAACGATTCCGTGGGGAACGGAAGACGTCCATGGAGGCGGCCCATATGTCGAAGGCAGAAGCAATCCAGAGGCTTACACTACCAGAAGCCACCCTCTACCGCCAACGTTCGTCCATCAGCACGATTCAGATCGCTATGCTTCGATCGAATACGGCCTGCAGGTCCTCATCCATTTTGCAGATGGCAGCTCGGAGCCATACGCCTCACCAGTCAAGGGATTTGTCCTTATCCCCTTACCAAATCATAGTCCATCCGATGCTAGGTTTTTGGAGTCAATCCGGCCTTCTGAAAAGTACTCCAGTAGTCGACTGACTGGAGCAGAGAAATCGGCGATACACAGCTTCAAGGACAAATTCTCCTCATCAACGCCATCGGTAAACGTGGTTCTCAAAGCCAGAACTGTCTCAATTGTCCCAACCGGCTCTTCCTTCTCAATACAAACCTGTGCCGAGATTGATTCATTCTCAGTGGACAGCATCTCGATCCCATCTGTGCAGCTTCGGATAAGGGATGTGAAGCTCATGCCCATCACGTTCTACCGGGCGCTGCGCGTGGAGAGCTTGGCTAGTAGTAGCCTAGACAGGGGCGAACACGAGGAAATCGACGAGGAGAAGATTTTGTTGAATGCCAATCCCGACACGCAAACTGTTCAAGGAGAACAGCGCATGGCCGAGAACAGCTCGAAGCTAGTGTTTCCTGCTACCTTTGAAGCGAGAATACCTTCAAGCGTGTGCCCAAGCTTTCGAACTCTGAATATCAATCGCACCTATCGACTGAAGATGGTTCTGCGGGCAGATATCTGCGGAAAGGAATTTGAGCACAAGTTCGAGCTCAGTGTTGCTGTCGACACCCCTGCAGTGCGATAGAGGTATCCAAACTCCAATTGCAGAAATCTCCTCCGTGTCCTACCCCATCTTGATCCGCGTGGGAACGGCGACTACTCGTATGCATCGTCTCTGCTCAGTCGCTTCGACATTTTCCATACCATCCTCTTACATGCTGTCTTGTGCTCAGCCCAGTCCGCTTTCTGGCATTCCCTGCTGCAGTACAGCACACGCCGGCATCCTCCGCAAATCTGAAGCGCTTCACCGTGCAAGCCATGCTCGATTCCACACTTTTCGCAAGTTGATGTGGTTTCCGTGGGACATTTCACGAGCTTCCACGTTGCATCCTCCTTGGCTTGCTTAGAGCGGTACGAGTCGAAGAAGGAAGCGAAAGTTTCTGGAGTGACCTGCGATAGCGCAGCTTCTGCCTTCTGTTTCGTTACATCGTCAGGCTGCGCTGCGGTGGAGCTGCTGTCGAGGCGGTCATCTGACACGGAGTCACTGCTGCTCTCCTGCTGCTCGGTCCCCTGCAAGCCACCTTCTTGTAAAGTCACTTGCTCGGCGATCTGTTCGCTGCCGCCCTCTGCGGAGATGGAGTCGCCGCCGATCTCGTCTGCATCATGCTTGTGAATGCCACAGAGAACCAACGGCAACAGCTGGGTGTCGAGGAACGCGATGATGGCACGCATCTGCTTTGGCAGCAAGTCCCTACCGTCCTGACGAGCAACGAGCACGACCTCCTCCATAATGTGGAGAGGTTCTCCAAAGTATTCTGACTCTGGGTCGCAATCAAGAGAGAGCAGCTCCAAGCTTGTGTTACTCAACGGGAGCAGTGATCCGCCGGCCAATACCTTGAAACACAGTGGTACGCCGAGCTTAGATGTCAACGGAAGCGACTTCCAGAAGTAGGAGTCTTTGAAGCCGCGCTCTTGCAGTGGGATTGACCGGTAGATTGGAGATGACATTTCCAGCACGGCCTCGAGGGCGTCATCGTGGAAGATGGCAACACCCTTAGGCCCTGAAGGAGGATCCACTGGCTTCATTGCGCTGGGTTTGCTGCGGTGCATGGGTGGCGGATGAAAGATGGTTGGGTTGACGGTGGCAGCGAAGGCAGCGAGGGCGTCCATGTCGACAATTCTGGTGAAGTCGTAGTTTCAGAAAAGTCCGGGTGGAAAGTGAAGTTTTCGCCTTAACTTCCACGCTCATTTTTTCCGGCTGCATGTGAGGAAACACAAACGCCTGCAGTCGCAACGTCAATTCTACATCGCCGACAACTCTCCATTAGCATCGCAAGACATCCGCCAAACCATCAAAGGCACATCACACATCCAACACATCAACTCGACATTTGGCCATCTGCCACACAAGCTCACGACATGCCACCGCTACAGGGCCACGACTACTTTACGGACTTGCCAGTCGAGCTGCTTCAGGACATTGCTTCACATCTTCCACTCTTCCATAAATTGAAGCTGCGCACAGTTTTCAACAGACAGCAAGAGGACTTGGTTGTCAAGCTTCTCGGAAATGGCATCAGGAATCTCTACGTGTCCCCGACTACAGCATCTCTGGAACGGTTCGCCAACATCTGCGAATCATCGTTCTTCCAAGAGCATGTGACGAAAATCTGCTTTGTGCCATACGCAATTGTGCCTGATCGGCTCGAGGCGCGTCTCTCGTTCAGGAAATATCGAGATACATTTCCTCAATTCAGCAACGCCGAAGCCATGATAAGCTTCGCCATGTACAACAGCGTCATTGATGAACATCAGGCTGAATCCGACACAGAAGGGCAATCGCAAGCAGATGTCATCAACATCTTACAAGCCGGTATCGCCAGAATGACCAAAGTCGACACCGTGTCCGTGCGATTCATGATCTTAGAGGACGGCATGAACGGATGTGAGCTCCATCACGGACAATACTATCACGAAATGAACGGGTACAAGTCGTTGACGCCAACAAAAGCCATGTGTCACATCAAAACTGCGGCAATGGAGAGCTCTGCGAAGCTTCTGAAGATTGCGCAGGTCGAGGCCTTCGTGAAGGCTGTTCGCAACAGTGGCATCGCCATCAGACACTTCGCTCTTAGTCGATATAACGGTGGCCAATATCATGACGCTCAATTGCCTGGCGTTTTCACGGAGTTTGGCGATCTGACCCTCGAAACGATTACTTCAGTCCTCAACGGAGTTACCGAGCTCACTGTCAGCCGTGGAAGTTTCACTGGTAAGAAGTCTCAGGTGGAAGAGATGATTCAGTTTTGGCAAAAGGTTGCTGAGAGCGCTCCAAAAATCAAGCACCTCACTATATCTCTTATCACGCCAAAGAAAAAAAAACAAGTGGACAATACCTGGCAAAGAATTTGATGTTATTGACCAGTTTCTGTAAGAAACTCCATATCGATGGACACTGATAGGGTGAACCTTGAGACCTCCGCTGATGCTTATGTAGGAAGTTTGGCCACTACCGCGATCTGCATAGCCTTGACATAAAAGTTCATGCTCGTTCTCCACCGGTGATCAACCTCGAGAAAGTGGAAGCCTTCCTGTTCAGGCATCGCCGTACGCTTCGCGAGGTTCGCATGCTCGGTATCCGGGTGTCGATTTCCCCAGAGGACGCACGAGAAAGCGACCAAGACAAGACAGCTTGTGATAGTCTTCGTACATTCGCCACAACTATCCGTACATGGATGCCAGATCTACAAAGCTTGGAAATGAAAATACCTTCTAGGTCTCGTTATCGACTTTACGGAAGTCATTGGATGGAAGGCTCGAAGATGGAAGCGTTGGCGGCCGAGATGGGCGTGGAATTGGGCAAGAATAGGGCCTGGGACTTCGGGAAAGTGGCAAACGAGCGGGCGTGATGCATCGTTCATTTCTGATTCTGGTTTGCAGACATGCACGGCCAAAGCCTTGACCTGTGTCCTGCCAGAGAGCGTCGAGCCTTAGGATGGTAGCAACTTAAGGTCTTGAACCTCAGACGGACAGACAGGCTCGCAGAGCGGCGAGCCGAGTGCCTCGCCTTCAAAGCATACATGTAGCTTGACTTGTGTTCCATTAGGGAATCAAAGATCTTGTCTTCTCATCGCACATTCCTGTCAAGATCCTCGTGACGCTGCTTTGCAAGCATAGCTGTCAAGTTTGGCCATGTGACTTTGCATGTGAACTGCGTCCGTGCGTCCCGCCGGAGCATTAATCCCGCCCGGGCAGTTCCGAACCATGTTTTTTATTTTTACATAATACTTCACACGCGCACTGTCGAGGCAGCAACTCTTGACTAATTGTTACAAACGCAGCGCGTAGCACTAGTCGCTCTCGAAACCATCATAGCGCTGTTGTTCAGCGCCGCGCATCAGCGCAGCACTTCGCATTATCGACGCGCCGACGACTACGAAGAAAGCTAATTGTCGAAGCCGAGAACCACACAGCGACAGCGCCCTTGTCCAGACCGCCGACAAACCTTTCCGAGAGTCTCATCCACGCAATCATGGCTCCAGCGCCAGGGCACGACTACTTCTCCGAGCTACCACTCGAGATTTTACAGGGCACAGCGTCCTATCTCGGCTCGTGGGACAAGCTGAAGCTGCGTACTGTCTTCCCAAAGACCAAGGTGGATATGATGGTTGCCACCCTGGGAGAGCTCCTCACCACTGTATACGTCTCGCCGACCAAGACATCGCTGGAGCATTTCGAGAACATCACCAAATCACCCTTCTTCGCACAGCACATTCGAAAGCTCGTGTACATCCCAAGAGCTATGGTCCAGAAGTCACAGATCGATGTAAGTGCCACGCCCCAAGCCCGTCGTCATATAGCTGTACACATTGTATGAGGTAACTCGATACTGACCTACTTTTGCTTGGTGTAGGATCTCGATGAATGCCGATGGATCTGCCCAGAGTTCAGCCGAACTGAAGTTCGCGCGGCTTACGAGCAGTTCAACCACCAATTGGCGGAGCACAAGGCGCATTGCAGCGCTAAGTCATGCCAAATCAACGACTTGGTGCTCAATATTCTTCAAAAAGGCCTTGAGCGACTGAAAGGACTCAAAGTCGGTGTTCTGACCAACTATATCCATGGCGAGGGTCTCAACGCTACGGCGCTCTGGTATTGCAGCGATTATGTTAAGCAGAGACATAATCTAGGTCTCCATGTGCTTTTAGCAACGGGCGCAGTACGTCGTATCTTTATCTACGCGGACTATGTCCCATTCCAACTCTTCGCCATCTTCGAGGCGATCAGATTGGCGAAGCTCAACCTCCGGAACTTGGAGTTGGGGAACAACCTCTGCGGCGGGCGGAAGATTGGGCTGGATTACCAAGGAAGTCTCATGCAGGACATGAATGCCTCACCTGGTGCTCTAACTTATGTGCTTCCCAAGCTGAGGAAGCTGACAGTCAGCTGTTCCGACAAGTGGGCGACTAGGGAGCAGTCTTCTAGCCGGTTTTGGAAGTACATGGCATGCCACACGAATGGTATTCAGGATTTGACCCTGTAAGTTGCCCGCCTTTTGCGCAATTGATGACCCATGCTGATCTCAGGATGTGCAACCAGATATCTTGATCAGTTCTCTTACGCATTGATTACCACTGGGCAAGAAGTATTCGAGAAATTCATGCGACATGGCAACTATCCCAGTCTGCAGAAACTCCGAATCCAGCGTAAGAACACGAGCCCATGCATGTTGGACCGCAATCTCCTCGTCGAGTTCTTGCGCCGACATTACGATAGTCTCCAGCACATCAGCTTTGCGGGTGTTATCATCGCTGAGCATTCAGAATCGACGATCGATGGCGAACCGTGGTATAGCGAGGAGACCGTCTGCGACACATTTCAGGGCTTTGTAAAATGGGTGCCAGCATTTGTCATTGAGCTACAATCATTCGAGATGAAAGTCCATCGCCAGGATAAGTACAAACTGTATCACGGCCGATGGCTTCAAGGTCACACGCTGGACACGCTGGCGGAAGAGATGGGTCTTTCTCCTTCCAGCACCAATGAATGGGACTTCGGCCAAGCAGTTAGGAAGATGCTCAAAAGCGCATGAGGCCTTGCAAATGCAATTCAGAGAGCGGCGTTGAAGGCGGAGGATTCGAGATGTCGTTCGATTCAGAGCAATTCAGCCGCCGAGGGACAGGCTGCTCTCCAAAAACACGGCACCAGGGCTGCAACGCTACTTCGTTGCTTCAGTCGCTCCGCTTGATTTCAGCACTCCACAGCGTGGCTCTGCGAACCCGCGAGCGTAGGCCTAGGGGTGAACTCAGGGCTGCCCGTCGAGAACAACAGCGTCTTACGACTGAGCAGCAGAATCTTCTTGTTAAGCAGAAGTCGAAATATGCAGGGTCACGAGGACTTCACACTAGACATTGCGTCGGCGACCGCGCCATTAAGAAAGCCAGATCAAGGAGAATTGCGCTGCGAGTCCTGATCAAGCCAGGATTCCTGGACGTGTGCGACGGCTCGGCCAAGACGGACAGTGTAGACTGCTAAGTAGTCTAGAAAGCTGATTTGCAAACAAATATCGGCATGTGCCACGACGCTCATCGTCTCGATCATGAATATGATTCTTGGAAAGTAGTCTAAGGACTTTCCCCCAGTCCTGCTTGCCAACTCCGACCAAGTCTCGTGAATGGTGCATCTACGCGTCCATAAGTGGCATTGTAGCTGTCCCCAGATCCACAGCAGTCATGAAACTCGGAGCCCAACGTCTCGAGCCTGCCGCTATTCAAATGATGGAAAGGCTTCTAACCTTGAGCAAGAATGTTCCAATGCAGGCGATCTTCGTGAAGCAGCGTGCAGAAGTGACAGCGCAGATGCTGTGGGTCTTTCAAGATAGCAACCGCGCGGTAACGCAGCAAGCTTTCGCGATACTCCACGTCCTCTGAGCATGGACTTTTCCGAGCAGAGTTGAGATGAACTCTCTTTTGCGGTAATCGTGTTTTCTCTCGTTGGGATGCTCAGAGGTACCGATTTGCATGCAGCGTCTGGTGGTGCCAGTTCATGAAGCAGTTGTGCTGTAGAAGATCTTCCAATGACCATCTGAGGCTACCCCAGCTACACCATTGCGATAGATGATCAATCTTCGTACTGCTTTCTCATTCCTTCTCCGAAAGCCATCTCTCCCGCCTCTCCTCCAAGTGCTTGATCAAATCCTGCTTTTTCTTTCCCATATGCTCCTTCCTGTGCTCATACCAGAAGTATGTGATAAGCGGCGCAGTCGCAAACAGTCCAATGGCCGTAAGAAGTAGATTTCTGTCTGAGCCTCGTTGCTTTGGGATCGGCGGCGGTCGTGCATCGATTTCCCGCGCTTGTTGTTCAAGCCTTGCCACTGCTTCGTGATTTATCCTATACCATCTCATAGCTTGGCGGACAATCGGCTGGGCTCGCCATAGCATTCGTGGCTGTATCATCTTCGCTGCTGTAGTTCCAATGTAGATGGCAAAGTGAAAGTCGTGATGGGAATGGGACGCGAAGTCCAAACCATGATCAGCACGGACCAAGCTTGCCTCGAAAAGTCAATTCCGACCTCTTCTTTCGTAGGCTCAACTCCAGGGTTCGGCGGACCTAAGTTAGCACGCATGCGATTTATCGTTAGTAGCACGCCGACACGTGCTAACTAAGTTAGTTAGCACGTATAACGTTTTTCTCATATAAGTGAATAACTCTATTTTGTAGTAGATAAGATAACTAAGACAACTAATTAGATAACTAAGATAATAGATTAGTAATATCGATACGCCTATATACCTCCGTAGGCTCTTCGTAGTCGTCTTCGAAGTAGTTAGCCTCTAGTACCGTGTTTACTACTATAGTAACCGCCTCTTATAACTTAATAGTTACCTCTATAGCTATCTCCTCGTCTTCTTTATAGAATGCCTATAGCTATTCCTAAGTAAATATAACGTTATCGTTACGCTTAGTCGTACGCTTCCGTTTCTTCTACCGTAGTTCATCTACCTACCTTAAAGTACGGCTATTAAAGTAGATAAAGATTAGCATGTTAAGGCGGTCTATAGATAGCCTATTCCGAAGCCTTATCTATACTAATCGAAGGACTAAGAACGTGCGCTCGGTAGTTACTATATTAGCTATAGCATTATAGAGCCGAAGGGCGTAGGTTACGAGTATTAGAGCGATAGTATAGCGGTTAGACTAGAAGTTATTTATGTCTAATTACTAGTAAGTATTAGATCCGGTAAACGAGCCTACCTTACGGATATACTTATAGTATTCTATCTTAATCTTCTTCCGGACCTATAGATCTTTCGATACCGTACGAATAGCGGTTAGTACTATCTCTTATTTACTCTTAGACGGCTTAGCGGTTATCTTCGGATTAAGGAAGTAGGCGGCATAATAATGCTTATTAATCTAACGGTTAAAGCGCTCCTACTAACTAGTAATTACTCGAGTTATCTTACGAGTAAGACGTAGCGAGTCTACGCTATTAATTATCTCTTAGATAGGTAGAGGGTTCTAAAGGTCTACGAGCCGCTCTAGTTCTACCTTTATCGTATGCTACGTAGGTATTACTTTTTCTATAGTATGCCGCTAGCTCTATACGAGAATAAGCTAGTTATTTAGTGGCTCTATTACCTAGATAATAGTATTAAGGCGGGTCTAGTAGGTCTAGTCTTTAATAGTACTAAGCGCTTCGTTGTCTAGTATATAGAGTAGGTCTCCCGCGAGGTCTAGAAAGGCATTCTTAGAGTTTTTAATAGACTTAAATATACCGAGAATACTATGCTAACGAGTCTTACCTTATATTGTAATAGCGCGGCTCTTACTATAGCACTAGATCTAGTATTTCTTAAGGAGGAAATACATAGCTTTCTTACGCGTTATATTAATAACTAAGTACTAGCTTTCGTCGTAGAGAACCTATAGGTTAGAGACACGGAAAGCGTCCTTTATAAAGAGCGCCTAACTATACGCGTCGTAAGGTATTATAATAACGTAGTCTATCTCTTTATCGGCTTCGAGAAGGCGTATAATCTTTATATTCGTCTCGTAAGTATTAAATATAATTAAGCTAACGCGTAATAGGTCGCCGCCGGTAAGCTATATTATAATATATACTTCGTCTTCGTCTACCGCGTACCTTATTCCGCTCGCTTATTAGTATTCTCTATTTAACGCGTCTCGAGCGTATAATAGCCGCTACTATCGACTAGAGAGAGTATCGTTACCCCTATTCCGTTACTATTAGTTATACTATTAATCTAAAGATTTAACTCGTTATTATACGCGATACGGTCTAGTAACTCTTTCTTAAGGCTATAGAAATACCTCTCTAGTAGAATACGCTAGATACGCGTCGGGGATAGAAGCTCGAAGTTAGGCGCGATCGCGGCGAAGAGGGCCTTTATAGTAGGCGTTTACTATATCGTAAATAGTCGGTTATCTTCGAAAGTTACCCTTATATAGAGCTTCTCGATAAAGTCGTACTATGCGCTATCGAGCGCGTACGATAGTAATTTAATCTACCTCTTCGTAGGTTTACCTCTATTATACTTCTTACGATATTCGTAGGTATTTATATACGCCTAGTTACGCGAATAGTCCTTCCTCGTATTATACGAATACTTATCGTACCGATACTTTACCCTCTTCTTACTAGTAGAGTCTTTATACTACTTAAAGTACTAGTATATACTAAAGTCGTCCGGTCTCGGCATTACTAGGGATAAGTAAGGTCTTAGGAGTTAGGTAAAAACTAAGAAAGAGCTTAGGTAGTAATAATAGCGATATTCTAAGCGATAGTAAGGTCTATAAGACTCGAAGAGATAGGAGGTGCTAATAGTAGACGCGTACGGGCATAAAAGAGTATATAGGGGCTAATTTTAATATAAGAGCATAAGTTATACCTAATGCGATTTATTATGGGATGCGTACTACCTAAACTCTATACTAATAACCCGCATTAGGTAGTACGCACTATAATGCGTGCTATTTATCTTAAATAGCACGCATCGCCGACCCCTGCTCAACTCGTCACGAACTACATCACTAGCCATTATTATTGTGCGCCATCGACATAGAGCAGCTCATTGCACGACGTTTTGCGTTCATAGACCAGGATTCCGGCGTGCCTGATTCAGCGCCAGCAGCCACCCATACCCATGCAAATTGATATCAACGGTGGTAGCTGGATGACGATACTTGCTATGCTGCCGATTCGTATCCCATGGTGGCAGATTTGCGGCATGAAATACACATTGGCGTGTGACTAGGACCTACAGTGCTAAATTGGCTTCCGCAGCAATCGACTGTCCAAGACTTCCCATTTGCAGAGAACGCTCCTTACTTGACAGAGGACCATTCAGGCTGGAAAGGCTTCGTGGAGAAGAAGAAATATGCTGAGAAGGTGCTTGCAAAGTATAATTTTCCAGGTCCACTAGCATTACAGCTTGTACCGCTTCCAAATACCAATGCAGTTCTAGAGGGCGTCCGATGGAAGCAGTATATGCTATGGGCCCAACGCTCCCAGACACCACCTTCTATCGTCCCCAACCACAGGCAAGGATGAGTATCGTCAGGACTGTCATAATGTTGAATACCTCACAGGTCAGTCAAGTAGTACTACACAAAGATCTATATCATCAAATCTCCACACAGTACAACGAAACTCGTCCGCCTGATATATCCTCCTTCTAAAATCTACCACCCATCTCCACCTCTATGAGTAGCAGGCCATCTCCTCCGCCAAGCAGGCCCAAATTTATACACAACAGGAATAAGCAAAGCAAAAATCCCAATGATGCCGAAATATATCAGCATCGAATGGAAATATCCGAAATTTGCCACCCATTCTGACACTCTGAACGATAGGATGAAAGCGATCAGACATCTGAAGGAAGCGATATTGACAAGCGAAGGTCCGGCGAGATGAGGATAGCATTCGAGAACGTAGACGGCACCGACGGTGTTTGCGCCCAGGAAGCCGAAAGCCATGAGTCCAAGACCGAGAAGGAAGACGGTCCAGTGGTATTTCTCTTGATTTGATCCGGCGAGACCGAATATTATCGCGCCGACGAGGGCTGTGACTGTTGGGAGGATGAGATTCAGGAGTTGGTTTTCTGGGACTCGTTTCCCGCGTTTGCGAGCTACCATGTTTGCTGTCCAGTCAGCGAAGAAGCCGGTGAGGACGCCTACGAAGACTGCGGCTAGGAGGACTGGGACTAGGCAGAGCCCGAGATGGAGGAAGTTCCAGGCCCACGGTTGGGTGAGGAGGGCGGGCGCGACGGTGTAGCCTGCTGCAAAGGCCGCGGCGATCATGGCGCTGTTCAACATTGTGATGAAGAAGATTTGTGGGTAGAAGAATGTTACGAGCGTGTCGACGAAGGCGGTCCAACCCTTTCGCCATTCTTTCTTTCCGTGGAAAAGTGCGATGTCGTATTTGAATGTTCTTGGTGCGTAGGTCTGGTCCTCTTCTGGGCGTGGAACGCCATCTGTCAAATGTCAGCGGTATGATACGACAGCTTTCGTTAAGGCCAACTTACTCATCTCAGCTCGAGTTCGGTGCCATCTGGTCTCTGGCAAGAAGAAGAAAACTCCACTCAAGAAGAATGCGGCAAATGAAGCAGTGATGTAGTACACCCAGCGCCAGGTCAAGTTGAGAATGATGTAAGGCGTCGCAATGCCCAGTCCGATGATAATCACACCTTGTGCAGCGAAGACGCAAGAGATCCAGGTATTGCGCTCATGAACAAAGACCATGTCTTGAACGATGAAAGGAATCAAGCTCTCCACGGTGCCCGCACCCACAGCTTGCACGCATCGTGCCCCAAGATGAGATTCCAGGGACTGGCTGAATCCTGCCCACAGCGCTCCACCAATTGCGATCACACCGCATATCAGCAGTACTGGTCGACGGCCAATCGAGATAGCGAGCGGAATGAGAGCCAAGTTGGCAAGTCCCATGACCAGCACTGGCAGAGACGCAAGTAAGTATACCTCCCAGATAGGTTTTGCACTGGGAAGCTCTGAAAGGATTTTCAGCGGATCGCTTCCTGGTGGCAGGCCGCCACTGGAGGTGATTAGAGGCAGAATGGTCTTTGGATTGAGGTGAGCATATTCCAGGGCGAAGACTGGAAGCATGGCGCCCAGGATCAATTCAGCAGCGGAAGCCAGCGCGCCGAAGAAGCAGAGAAAGAAGATTGCCAGCGTCTTCCTGCCCAACGGCAGATTGATTGGATCTCGTGGGTCCTGGCCATGTTGTTAGTAAAGCCCCAGTTCATGTCATGAACATATGTTCATTGCGACCACGCCGGATCATGCCGCTACATACCTTCGTGGGCGCGGGCTGCTTAACCAACAGGCCATCTCTGTATAGTAAACCATCCTGTGCCTGTGCCTGCTCCGAAATCGAGGTGTCTGCGTGCTTCAAGTACTCTTGACTGGTTGCACTGCCAGACCTGCCGTCCTTTTCGGATGTCGCAACTGAGTAGCTGGTGGCGGATATGTTCTTCTCCATCGAGGGTAATGCTTCCAATGCATGAAAGTCGTCCGCTGTAAACCCATTCGAAGCCTTGACCCGAGCCGGCCGAGTGATTGGACGCGGCATTTTGCACAGCTTCGTACGGGCTCGCTACAAGCCCAGCAGCGAAGATGTGATGTGTTCTGTTGTAGGAGACGTTGTTGGACCAGACCAGCTAGTACTCAACACCCAGCGAACGAATAATGGCTCGCGCAACCCAGGAATCTGTTTTGTGTGTGAACTTGACTTTCTGAAAGCAATCCTATGAAGTTCTTGAAGTTGAAGATGTCTGACAGCCTAAGTAACGTACCGAAAGGTGGCAGTCGGCCATCGCGCAACGTGATAGGCTTTAAGTCTGGGCTTAATTTCGTGCTGTCTAGGTGGCACAAATGGCGGAAAGTTACTGGAGAGTTCGTACAAGGACATGGGCAAGCGTGCAAGCGGTACTCATGGCGGTAGCATCTGTGCTTCTCTTTTAGAGCTATTATTCGGCCTTTCGTTTTGGCAGAAGCGCCGTTTCCTGCTTACCCCGCCAAAACTTGTGAAGATCTTCGAGCTGGCGTTGTTTGTAGTATGTAGTTCTATAGAGACGAGTCATGTTGGCCTCGGCTTGGTCTCAGAAATCGCTTGCTTATGTGGCGGTTCCTGCGAAGACATGCATTCTAGGTCCGGTCCGCCCGATCCCGGGATGCCAATTGCTCCAGCTCCAGTCTTGCCGTTCTCGTCGTGTATTGTTGTCGCCCGAAAGCACAAAGAGCAAGGTAGCACGCTGTGGCCGAGGCCAAGAATGCATGTGAAACCATACCAACAACAGGCGTAGCTCCGAAATTCTCTTGAAATATCAACTTTGTCGCAACATCCTCCACCTCGACGATTGCCTCGGCGTCTACTGAATTATTCTCGGGAACGACTGTCAACGAACCCATTATGATTGGCATGAGCATCACACCAGGAATACGCTGCTGACAAGCATGAGTTCGTCGTTCGGATGAATACCTTTTCGGCGTGAAGCTCGAAAGCTGAGACGCCACCTGGTCGAGAGCACACCTTTCGTTCTGTGCTGCATACAATCCGTCTTCCGGAGAACGGCTTTACGATGGGATGCCGACGATGCCGCGACAACCGACCATCATCGCAATATTCTAATATAATAAGAGTACGACGACTTCCAGCATGAGACCTTCCATCGTCCTTAATGAGGTCTTCGCCGGATACCAGCAAGATCTTAGCCAACCTGGTGCGAACAGCGGTCAGTCATGGGTGACCTGTTCTTGAATCCCAGAAGTTCGGTGCGCCTCGGCTGTGTTACGAGCTTCGACTTGTGAAAGCATTCAGTTGTGCTGATGGCGAGGAGAGTTATTGATAGCGACCGATGAGTTGGGCGATCTCTGGAGTTTTGGGCCTGTGTTTGCTTCCCACGAGAATGTAGTCATATAAGTACGTCTCTGTGATGAGCAAGACATCCATGCGATGACCGAGTGGGTACCTGATGACGGGAGTCGCTGACGTGAGCACTTCATATCGCCCGCGCGGACCTCTTCCAGAATGGCGATATGGCCCGATTGCAGGACACAATAAAGCGCGTGGGTTCCGGCGAATGACAAGCTGTCCAAATGTCATCTCATGTTCTCGGACGACGCATTGGTCTCATCAGTAGCTCACCAATCCAAGTCGTGTCACAAATACGTTCATCTTACCTGGCTCTATTGCAGACCCGGCAAAGTAAGGACCTTTGTGATGGAAATCTTGTTGAGATAGTGAGAAAGGCGAGAAGGCCTTCAGATCAGCATGCTCTGAATCACAGGTCCATAGCTATTAGAAGTGTATACAGTAAATACTGTGAAGAAACAAAGTTTCAGGTGGACCAGTCCAACAAAATCGTTTCAATCAGTCTATCCATCAACGCACACATCCTGACCGAGGTCCTCTTTGACGTGCTGGGTGAGGACGGAGGGATGGCTATTGGGCTGTCAGAAGAAGTCCAGGCATGGACGGAGGGCATGCTATTATCTGCGGGGCTCCTGCGCCAGTCCGGTGCTCCTGAATACCAACGAGCCTAACGTGGTTGGCATTCAACAGTCTCGAAGATTCAAAGACAGCCTGGGTGCAAGGGCACCTTAAATCATGCTTCCCAAGTCTTGCCTGCGAATGACACGTAACGCTAGAGAGAACTCCTCAGATGGACACCGCACCCTTGATTTTGCCCAAGAATACGACGTCCTTTGAAAGGCCCTCCGTAGCGTGTACTTCATGCGCACGCAAACTCCGAGTGCGATAATTTGGACACCATTGACACAGGACTGCCTTTGAGATCGTCGACGAAGAGCCTAAACAGAATGTTGTCAGTAGCACGGCGTTGGGGGATCTAAATTACCTAAGCGCCAGTCGGATCAAGCTCCATCTCGATCATGGCAGATTTCACCGCTTCCATGTCTTTTTCACTGTCCACCCATATGGCACCAAGAATAGCCTCGACTGTGTTTGCGACCATTTTGCGACTAACTTCGCCGCGATGACCCGGATGGACAACAATGTGTTCAGGAAGACTGTGCCTGAATCCCGCCTTGCCCAAATTATGATTATTGCAAATGCGTTGAAGTAGGTAATCGGCTCTGCCTGCAACAAGAGCCATGAGCCGCCAGGATAGTTAGCAGCAGGATGAGTCAAGTACCTCTTTTTGCGCCTGTGGGATACCATAGATCGGTGACAATGAGTCCCATCAGTCTGTCTCCCAGCATAGCCAGGCGCTGGTTCGACTCGGGAGACCTCAAGCCAGTAGTATCCAAGGCTTCTTTCAGAAGATCATCCTTTTGGAATTCATATCCGGTCATTTCCTTGATTGCCAACTTCGTGACCGCGAAGCTTTGGGACATGATGTACGCTGGCAGGTGTTCGCTATAGAGTGAGCAGGTGTATTAGACGTCGCTGATGAAGTGAAAGGAAAGGGGTTGCACAGGAGAAGCATGAGGGAAAGAAAGTACGGCTCGCGCCAAGATTTCGGCAACATCCGATGCGGGCAGTCGAAAATCAACCCTCGAAGTTCAGACAATCATATCGGCGGAAGCATCACGTCGCGCCCCGTGACTCACCACCACCACCAGCGAAGGCGACATAATCCGAGCGGGGGCCGCACAGAGAGTGTTTTCGCTACATAACAACAGCAGCCACCCAACATGTCTCGATTCTTCCACGCAGGCGACAGCTCCAGCGAGAGCAGCAGCGATGAAGAGGAGTTGTACTCTGACGAGGAGCAGGAGGAACAGGAGGAGTCTTCCGAGGAGGAGAGCGAGGACGAGGACGCATCCGACGACGATTCCAGCAGCGACGATGAGGGTGGCCGAACTGGTGCCAGCCGTTTCTTGCGCGAGGCATCGGACGAGTCTGAGGAGAGCGATGAAGATAAAGTGACAGTGGTCAAGTCCGCCAAGGACAAGCGCTTCGATGAATTGGAGGGTATCATTCGCTTGATCGAGAATGGCCTCAAGATCAGCGACTGGAACAATATCAACGAGCACTATGATAAGATGAACAGGCAGTTGCCTACTCTTATCCGTGACCTGGACGGGAAGGCGCCAAAGATGTACATTCAGACCGTGTCCGACCTGGAGAACCAGGTGCAAGACGCGTTTGAGAAGCAGAAGGTGACCCCGAAGAAGATGAACCCGATCGCACAGAGAGGTCTCAACGCTCTGCGCCAAAAGATCAGGAAGAACAACCGCGATTACGCTACCGAGATCGAGGAGTACCGAAAGAACCCCGACGAGTTCATGAAGGAGGAGATTGTGGAAGAAGTCGCGGCACCAAAGGCCAAGAAGTCTAAGGCGTTGGTTCAGAACGCCAGCCAGCTTGACGCTGACGATGATGGCTTCACTATGGTCGGCGCTGGCGGCAAGGCTATGGTCTACACCCCAGAGAGCATCCTCAAGCATCTGCGACAGATTGTGGAGTCCAGAGGAAGGAAGAACACAGATCGTCTGGAGCAAATCAAGATCATGGAGAAGCTTTTGGACGTCGCAGTCAGCGAATATCAGCGCATCCGGGTACTCCTTACATTGATCGCCACACGCTTCGATTTGACCTCTGGAACTGGTTCGCAAATGTCTCAGGAGCAATGGAAGTTGGCATCGCAGGAGCTTGCCCAGCTTCTTGGTGTGCTTGAGTCGAACCGCAATATCGTTGTGGTCGAGAATGCTGAAGAGTGGGACGACGACGAGAAGCAACCTACCATTACTGCAAATGAGATCTACAAGGTCCCAGGCAGTGTTGTCTCATTCGTCGAACGCCTTGACGATGAGTTGACCCGAGTCCTGCAACACGTCGACCCACACACGAGCGAATACGTTGAACGCCTGACCGATGAGGGCATTCTCTACACCAACATCGTCCGCACGCAGATCTACGCCGAGAGACTGAAGGTTGAGCCAAAGCTTGAGTTCTCACAGGAGAGCATAAACCGCGTGGTTCAGCGTCGCCTGGAGCACATCTACTTCAAGCCGTCTCAAGTCGTGAGCATCTTGGAGCAGAACACATGGAAAGACATCTCGCCAAAGCTTGACTCCAAAATTACTCCCCGAGCACAAGGCGAGGATATTCCCAACCTGGTCTCTACGCTTTCAGTCTACCTCTTCAAGCACGCCGAAGGTATCATCAAGGGCCGAGCAATGCTTTGCCATATCTACTTCCTCGCGCTTCACGACAACTACTACAAGGCTCGTGACATGATGCTCATGTCCCATCTGCAGGAGACGATCGGCAGCTTCGATGTCAACACTCAGATCCTCTACAACCGAACGCTTACTCAAGTCGGCCTCTGCGCCTTCCGTGCTGGCCTCGTATATGAGTGCCAGACTGCTCTGCAAGACATCTGCGGTAGTCAGAGACAGAAGGAGCTTCTCGCACAAGGTCTGCAAATGCAGCGCTACTCGCAGATCACACCTGAGCAAGAGCGTCTCGAGAGACAGCGCCAGCTGCCATTCCACATGCACATCAACCTCGAACTGCTCGAGTGTGTATACCTGACCTGCTCTATGCTGCTGGAGATTCCAACTCTCGCCCAGTCTGGCAGCTCACCCGACCTGAAGAAGCGTGTTATCTCAAAGTCCTACCGCCGCATGCTTGAGTACCACGAGCGGCAAATTTTCACTGGTCCTCCGGAGAACACGCGCGACCATGTCATGCAGGCGTCTAAAGCACTCGCTGCTGGCGAGTGGAAGAAGGCCGCCGAGTTCATCACCAGCATCAAGATTTGGGATCTGCTGCCGAAGGCAGAGGAGATCAAGCAAATGCTTGAGGTCCAGATCCAGGAGGAAGGTCTTCGAACATACCTCTTCACATACGCTCCCTTCTACGACACACTATCGATCGACAAGCTTGCTGGCATGTTTGACCTCGAGCCACGAAAGGTCGCTGCCATCGTCAGCAAGATGATCCACCATGAGGACCTCGCTGCTGCTCTTGACCAGATCAACAGCGCCATCATCTTCCGCAAAGGTGTCGAGCTCAGCAGATTGCAGAGCTTGGCGCTTACACTCTCCGACAAAGCACAGAACCTCATCGAATCCAACGAGAGAGTGCTCGAGCAGCGGACGCAGGGCACTGCTAATGCTTTTGACCGGCAAGGCGCCCAGCGTGGTGGTCGTGGCGGCGGCAGAGGTGGCCGTGGCGGTCGCGGAGGCGGCGGCGGTGCTCCTAGGAGAGGCGGAGGTCAAGGCTTCACTGGCGGTGCGCTCGGCAATGCGATCAGAGCGCAGTAAGGTAATGGAGCGTAATGCATATTGGCGTTAGGTCGGATGAAAGCGAACGGCACAGGGTTGCATGGGTCTGTGCACGATGTCACGGGAATGATTCAGTGCTAGATAAGATGCGATGCATAAAATGAAAGATCCAATACTCGTGCTTGTTAGTCCTATGTTTGATGTTCTTTCTCTCCGTAGACTTGCAAATGCTTATGCTTCTTGGCTGCCGATATCGCCTGAGACCGTAGAACTATCCCACGTTGCCGACGGCATGACTTTGCCGATATGAACACAGCAGGATGGATGATCCATTCATCTCGCTCGTGCCACTACATTGTACTACCCAAGTCAAATCCGATATCAATCTTATCAGATCCGACGCGCCATCAAGAAACACAGCAGAAGAGCGCTTGACACCTGAGCAACGCAAGCACTTTCAAAGTCTTGTAGAGAGCTTCCAGTTCTCAAGATGGTTTTATGTCACATACCAAGGCGCGGTGCTAGCGATAGTGCTGTTCGCTGCTGCCTACCGATGGCACGAACGGCGAAACAGACGAAGAAGAGCAAGGCGGAAACAGGTTGCGAGCATAGGTGATGAGCAGCGTGTGAAAGGACACATAGACCATGGTGATATGATAGGGGCGCAACGTGGAGACATGCATTCCGAGAACACTTTCGAGACACGGCAGAACAGCATTGCGACCGCGATATACACTCCTCGGCACGAAGATGGATGGGCAAGCAGCTCATCGAGCAGTACTCGTGAAGGCGATGCCACACCTCCGAAAAAGCCAGAGCCTGACGACGAGACTTCACCTCTGACTCCGCTCCTTAGACCAGCAGAGGAGGCTCCCGGGAGGCATCGCAGTCGAGCCTTCAGATCTTGGAGCTACATGAAGGCAATTCTGACCTACCAGCCACCACCACTGCCCGTGATACGCAGGATTACTCCTTCCAACAGCACGAGCATCGTAATCTTCCTACTCCTGGCTCTCAACATCTTCTATCTCATGTTTGGCATTGATTTCAGTACCCTAAGCGCAGTCGATGTTCTTGCCGATCGTGCTGGCCTACTCTTCGTAGCAAATCTGCCATGGCTCTATCTCATGGCAGCAAAGAACCAACCTATCAAACGTTTGACCGGAGATTCATACGAGAATTTAAACCTCATACACCGCCGCCAAGGAGAATGGCTATGCTTCCTAGCACTTGTGCATTTTGGAGGCATGGTTGTGGCATGGTACAATTTCTTGCAATCGTTTCTCACACTTTGGGGCTTCCTGACAATACACTACATCTCTTGGGGAGTGGGTGCATTTGTCGCTTACGAGGTGCTATATCTGACCTCACTCTCCAGCTTTCGAGAATGGTGGTATGAGGTATTCTTGGCCAGTCATATTTTCCTGCAAGCTGCGGCATTGTTTCTGCTTTGGATGCATCACTTCCGCGCTGGACCCTATGCTGTGGCTTCTCTTCTAATTTTCGTCCTGGATAGAGTGGTATGGAGATTAGGTCTCAAATCTACAAGTATCAATGCGACTTTGGATATCATGGAAGATGGAGAGACCGTCAAAGTCTCTGGAGACTGGCCTGTCTTACCACAAACAACCTCTCGCTGGAGAAGATGGCTGGGTCAAGATATGCGCTTTGGGTGGATGCCCTCTGAGCATGTCTTCATCACAGTGCCGGGCATTTCTCGAAAACATCGACTACAAATCCATCCCATGACGATTGCCTCTGCTGCTCCACGGGAAGTCGGTCACGCTTGGTTCAACCTCATCATCCGAGCAAAAGACGGCTTCTCTCGAGATCTCCTCAACTACGCTCGCACATTCCCTTCTGCAACAGTCCGTCTCGACGGCCCATACGGCAGTCTGCACGCATTAGAAATGCTGGAAGCGAGTGATACAGCAGTAATAGTAGCCGGCGGCTCGGGACTCGCGGTCGCATATCCTATGCTATGGCATCTCCTCCATCTAGAAAGAAGTCTTCGTCCTAATGTCGCTTTCATCTGGATCGTACAGAATGCAAGTCATATATCTTGGATTGGCAGTGAAAGGCTCGAGGAGTTGAGGGAAATGGGTTGTAGAGTTGTGGTTCCTCCGCCGAGCCGGAAACATGGCAGACCGGATGTTTGTGCGTTGCTTAGGGACACGATTGATGAGATACAAGATGGTAAGGTTGGTGTTGTGGTTTCTGGACCTGATGATATGAATCGTGATGTCAGGAATACTTGTGCGAGCATGGTTTGGGAGGGGAGGGATGTTGAAGTTACGGTTGAGAAGTTTGGATGGTGACAACTTCCATGATTTGCCTCTCACCATCGGCATGTGACTTCATTCGGCCTCGGTGTTACTTTTCTCCCTCTGTCTTTCGAGCAAGATTCCCTTATATCGACACAACGTTATGATACCACAGCCAGCTGTTCCATCAGTTCAACTGCATGTACTTCAAGGAAAAGTGACGGGTCACGAAATTACAGCAAGGATCACCATGGGACAAGGTTCACCGGCTGGCAGCCTTACATTTAATATGTATAAAAAGGGACGCGTTAGAACGCGTCTCTTCGTCTTCCACTTTCTCTCAATCATGACCTTTATCGAAGAAAAGAGACGATGAACCTGCATGACTATGATTGTTTTAGTAGGCACACCTTTGTCTCTGACGAAACACACAAGAACTTGACATGGCTCGATCACCGGATCTGGCGTGGCAGCATTCTGCAACCTGATCGAAGCTATGATGGCCACCTCTCCTGGACCCAGGTGCTCGCTGAACACATGGGCATAAGTGGCACCATCGAAACTCTTGGTACATGGTCTAATCCACCTCGTGCAGTCTATTGCGTTGGGAACAATCATTACAACGACAAGGACTGTGAGCTTGGTTATTGCATGACAGTATCGCTCCAGAGAGTACGATATAGAGGTTTGGGCAATGATCGAGCAGTGAGTTTCTCCCATAATAAGATACAGACACTAAATACATGCTGACTCTGGTGAGGTCTGGTCTTGCAAGTTGCGACTCGGTGACGAAGATGTAATCACGATTTTGCGGACAGTTGGCTCCGGCGAGAGGTTCGAGTTCTGGGGACCTTCTGGCTATGTATCTGGACTTGGTCTTGCACGAGAGAGGATCATCAGACGGGCTCACCCACATCTGCCGATCACGAAGGCTCCTGGGCATCCTACCGGTTCGCCAGATGCCAGTAAGCTCTCCATGAGTGCCGTTGCAAAGACGTATCTCGAGCGTCAGCCCAATGCTTCAACACCTTCGACCATTGGAACTTCCTCAGCGACGACCTTTGGTACACGAGCAAGCCATTTGACTCCCATCGTCCCTGTAGCTCAGATGCAGCGTCAGAACTTAGTCATTGACCTCCGCGATAGCTCAAGCGATGATGAGGATGAAGATGTGCCAGCATCGTCCGGAAGTTCTCCTCTGTCGTCGGTGGCTACAGTCGAAGACATAGACTTGACCATCCCTGATCTTGCTGCCGATAGCGATAACAGGGCCTGCAGCGAAAACGAACCTGGCGCGACCGCGCTTGTGAAAAGAACCTTGACTTCCTGCCCATATTGCGACTTCGAAGGAAGGGCTTCAAGCCACTGCACGTCGAATATGATATCACACGCCATATGGAGGCTGCCGAGAAGCTTCGAGCAGAGGGAAAAATGCCGCAGTCCTGCAACGTTTGCAACAAGTCGTTTTGCACGACCTCTGCACTCGCTAGGCATCAATGCATGACGAGCAATATGAGATCTCCGCTGCAATGTCGATACTGCAGCTATCAAGCCACAGAGGCCTGTGATCTTCAAAAGCATGAAGCAACAGCGGACCAACTGCAGGCCACTGGCACGATACCCGAGCGTTGCGAGGTTTGTGGTAACTCGTACTGCGATGAAAGAGCTTTTGCGTTTCATGTTTGTGACGCTGAAGAAGTTATCGCGAAAAATGGCCAGCAAGACGTTGTCGAACATGATGCCTTCCACAACGATCGCATCCTGGAGAGCCTTGATAGAGATCGAGCCGGCTACTATCACTGTCCTAGGTGCGACTACGCTAGCAATCATAAGTCAAGCGTTGTACGACATTTTGATAGCGGCGAGACATTGCTCCGCCGAGGCCAGAGCAAGCGGGAGTGTGTAGAATGTAACCAGTCCTTCTGCACACCAACCGCACTCAAGCACCATAGTTGTGCAGCTGTGCATGTCAATACGTCTAAGAGAGACAGGCCTAAGCGAAGACTGGACTACAACGGACTTGACGTGGAGATGGACGCAAGTGGTCAATTTTGCTGCCCAGGCTGCGACTTCACAGGACGGTGGGTGAGCCATGTCCAACGGCATTGGGACAAAGCACGTGTTTCGGGAATGCCAATGGTCAGCTGCGAAGATTGCGGAAAAAGGTACTGCAATCAACGGGCACTGACGTGTCACGATTGCGGAGATGGAGGCCCCAAACGCACATCTAGAGTATCTGAGCTTGAAGAAGCACAGGATGAGAGCGACCTTGGACTGTCGGGTTATCAAGGAAGATACGGCTGCCACCGCTGCGATTTCAGCGTTAACGACCACGATTTTGCCAGCAGACATGAAGAATTGGCCCAAAAGCTTTTTGACGCAGGGGTGGCTCCTGAACTGTGCAGCATTTGCACTAAGAGATATTGCGGCCGCGATACCCTCAGGCTTCACAGGTGCATGCCCGGTCGCTCACAACAGCTTCCTGGCAGCAAGCGTAGGGCAAGTCCGGCTCGAAGGGATGGCCTGCGAGATAAACGCCTGAGACTTGACTTTGATGGGGCACAAAATAGTGCAATGTCGAACCACGAGGTGAGTGCTCGGACATGCACAGTGACCCGTTCGGATCCTGCTCCATCTGCTCGACAATCTGAACGTACACCTTCAGAGCAACATTCCATGCAGGAGGTCAACATTGCGACTCGAGCACCACTCGGAGTCCTAGATCCCAATAGCGCGCCCGCGGCGACGTCAATCTTCGGGGATGTTGAACTCACCTCGACCGAGCAGAGCAGGATCATAGTCGCCTTATCAATGCGAAAGGACGATTTGAACGACGTTCGGATGCCATTCGAGGACTGCGAGACTCTTGCCGGTCTACTGAACGAGATTGTTGAAGGTCCTTATCGTGGTTTAGTGAAGTCGAAAGATGCGATTCGTGCCGTCTGGCTGAGTGCAGACTGTGATGAAGATGTTTCCAAGCTCTATCTGAGAACTTCGAAGCAGTCTTCTGCGGAGTCGTATCGACAGTTTCTGGGACGTGAGGTCAAGTCGCGTCTGAAGCAGGAGGGCAGCACTTGTGTCATCTCCGTCGTCGTGGAGGTGTGAATTGCTTTCTCGTCGCGGCATGAACTGATGGTTCTTGTCGAAAGTCCAGCATCTGCAAACGCTGACGCGCTAGCCGTGCTGTCACATGCAGGGTCCCAAAATGAAGCTTACTTCCGACCCTCCACGTCCATCTTATGTAGAATACTTAACGTCGAAATTAAAATTTTCTCCCGCTGTTCAACTCTACATGCGCGCAACAACGCCTCTAATCCCACTGCTTGCTCAACATCAATGATCTGCTCCGCCAAGAAGCTGTCAGCCGTTATTCGTGTAGACTAGCTTCTCCCTCGCCGCCAACGTTACACTACAACATCAGAAAAATTCAGCGAGCCTTGACTCAATGACCTGCAGCGACATTTTGCACTCGAGATTTCCGAGTCAAGGTCCGTTGGCATCACAAAGATAACCATTCCCGATTGCTACTGAGCATAAGCTGATAGCAGGTGCTAGGTCTACGCGCCTTTGACCTTTGAATCCCTCAGACTCTTTCGAGTACCGAGTCGCCCTCAGAAACCACCCATCGATTCGCCTATACCTTTCGCCAAACATGGCATCGAACAACAACGCAAATGACAAGTTCACGGCGCTGCCCTTGGAAATGCTAGAAAACATCGCCGAGTTTCTTGGTTTGTGGGACAGACTAAAGCTACGCGCAGTCTTTCCAAAGAACCAAGAAGAAGTTGTTGTCAAGCTCATCGGCGACGCCTTGAAAGTGGTGCACGTTGCGCCTAACCAGCGGTCATTGGAGAGCTTCGAACACATCGCCACATGCGAATTTTTCAGAAGACACATCTGCAGACTTGTCTATGTGCCCTCGGCAATTTGCCAAGACTCCCCAAGAAATGGCCCAAGAGATCAGTCCCCCGGGCTTGTCTACAACAGCTTGAAGGCCTATCGTGCTGCCCATCCCGCGCTGAGTCGATCCGATGCCGCCAAGAGTTTCGACATCCTCCGAAGACTGCTAGAAGAGTACGACTTTGATCCTTCAATCAATCTGGACACTCTCGAGACCGAGAAGTCTGAGGCACACGTGAGACGTCGGCTAAAGAGAGGCCTTCAAAAGCTGCCAAATATTACAAACGTCTCCATCTTGATCGCTACACAATCGGAGGGTCTCAATGCCAGCTGTTACACGAATGCCAAGAGCTTCGACAGAGACCAGATCGCTCGTGGTAGGAACAGTATGTTCGCCGATCGATTGACTGCTCAAGTATCACATGATGTGTGGTGGTCGCATTGGCAGGCGTTCATCTGGGTGGTAAGCTTGAATTCCCAGCAACTCCTGTCTTACAGCTTGCGAGCATCATTCTTCCGGCAAAACAAGCTGACATTTCGCTCTTAGATGCTCGATGCCCTAAAAGTAGTCACAGAGCTCAAGGAACTCACATTGGGCGGAAGCATAATCGGCCGACTGACGTTTGACGATCGCTTCTCTTGCTCCTATGAGCCTCGCAATTTCAGACAGGCTGTGGCGAATCTGACCCATCTCACTATCGGTATCGCAGACATTCCAGACAATCTCTTGGATGACTTCGACCACGAGCGCCTCACGGCCATGGCCATGGACGCCACGGCAGTGCAAGAGCTTACTATATATCTCGAAGGCGGAGATTGGGGTCCCGATGAGCGGCGGACTAGGCAGGAGAGTGCTCGTGTTGAAAGGGCATTCTTGCAAGTGGGCGATTATCCTCAACTGAGGGTCCTCCGTATCGATGCGCCGAAGATTTACCAAGATATCGACGCCAAACTATTCGAGCAATTCGTGTTCAGACATCGCCATGTCCTCCAGCAGGTCTATCTACGCCAGGTTGTTCTCGACGATAAGCAATCGGAGGACAATGAGCAACCCTACGGTGAGAAGTGGAACAAGTGCACAGGCCGAATTCTGCGCCAGACATTGCCAGAGATGGGTGCTTGGATGAGAGAGCTAAAGAAGTTCGAGATGAAGCTTTCCAGACATGAGGAGACGCACCATCAGGTGAAGTGCTTCATCTGTGCGGAGGCTCAACGTCTAGCAGAGGAGCTGGATGTGCCTTTGCAGGACGGTGTATGGGATTTCGGTATGGTTGTGATGCGCAGCAAGGTCAAGTACGACTCGGAGATGAGAGTTGGAGATCAGAATTGAAAAAGGCGTCGAGCCGGCGACACAGGATACGGGAACAGGCGAACGCTGCAAAGACGAATAGCGAGGACATGGAAGGAAGCATGGAAGAGAGATACCGCAGCAGCTGTGGTTGCATAGCCACGCTTGTGTACAAGATCAGTCAGCATTGCACGGACGATAGAGCTGAGTTATCACCATAGAGACTCATGCATTCAGGTGCAAACTACAAATAACTCCAACGCGAATTGGAACTGTAATTGTCAACGCGCCCGGTCTCTTTCTTCTATCTTTTCCCCAAGTGCGTTTCGAAGGTATAGCATAGCAGCTGCTACATCTCGTTTTGACCTCCGTGGCATAATTGGACTCCACTCTCCTGATCCTCGCCTGCTCACGCTTCATGCGTTAGCTCTGCCTTTCCTACAGCGCTCTCGTCCACCGCCCGGTCAGCTTCTTGCTTGGCGAACCTCGCTCGAAATCTCGCCTGATCCTTTTCCACAGCAACGTTGAGATCCCGTTCAAGCTCCCCGGGCATGTCTTCATCTTCCACGAACTTGCCAAAATCCCATTTGTGATCTTTCTCCTCGACCCCAAGCTCAGCTGCAAGCTCCTCAAAGACACGGCGATGGAATGTCTTCTTCGGCTCCAGCCAGTAGCGAGGGTGTGGAGATCTACACCGCCCATCATGTCCGCACGAGCACTCATTCGGACCATGACTGTACACCGTCCAGATACATTCTCTGATCGACGTATCTCTCTGCATCTCCGCCAGAAGAACCCTCATCTTGCCGGGCGTGGTGCGGCGACCCAGACCCACAGCGATTATCTCGTGCAGCTCTAGATGGCGTATGCTCTCGTCGTGTCGAACCAGGAAACCTGAGAGATCCTGGAATCGAATGATGCCATGAAATCGAGCACTGGTGTGGTTCGGTGGAAGGGCGAAGATCTTGAAGGTCTTCATTTTAGGGAATGCAGACCATCGAAGGACGATATCAACTAGTCTGTAGTAGGTACATGTGGTATGTACAAGGTCCTGAGTGTCCATCTCGACTACGAGCTCCTTCAAGTGGGTGGCCTTCTCGGAGAACATACCCCAGGCAGTCTGAAGTTCTCGCCTCTCGCTCTCGACGGGCCAAATATACAAGCGGTTGAGATGAAGTGTCGTCAGACTGGCAGGCAATCCGGCACGGGTGATACCGAGTAGAGGACCGAGCGGTGGCGAAGGGCAGAATCTAATTGGTGTCGATGACGAAGAGATCCGAAGCGAAGATATGTCCAGCTTGACATTGGACAGCGCTAGATAGAATGCCTCTGTGCCCGTGACTTGAGGCTTGAAGGTCATCATCGCGTACTGAGTAGCATAATCCAGCGAGAGTTGGTGGACATCTGTGTTTTCGGCTGGCGGGAAAGACCAAATCGAGGTCTTATTCAGGCCAGCACCCGGCTTCTGGCCCATCTCTGTGTCAACAGCAACGGCATTAAGTCTGGGCAGCTGGAGCAAGCCGTCTTCCAGCTTGCTGACAACATCATCTCGAGACTCGCAACCGAAGTGCGCATTTGACACTGCATATTCCCGTGCGATCTCCTGGCGTATAGCGAAGCTTCGCTCGACAAAAGCTGCTTGGGGAACTGATAACAAGCCGCCAGCAACTTCTTGGGCTTCTTCAGGATTGCGATGTCCCGTTTTGTTGAAGTGGTTTTGGCAGAGCTTGGCGAAACTCTTAATGTCTGGAACCAAGCTGGCGTGGCGATAGGTCCTCGGCACGAACACTACCTCCTTGATGTGCTCATTGTAGAACTTCGATTTGCAGATTCCGCCAAAGTTGCGAAGAGAGCGCTTGGCTGGGCAAAGGTAGACGCGATTGAGGTGATCCTTCAAAATGGAGCTGATGAACTCATGGTCGCTTTTGCGCATGAGCAGTCGAAACTTCAGCTTGTCCGGCAGTTGGAGATGACCGGCGATCTGCTCGAGGAGCTCGTTAGGCAGACTGTTGAAGTAGTCCTTCGGTGCCTCTTGTAAAGGCGGCGACTCTGGTTCGGCCATGATGTTGTTGAGGTGTTGTGTGCTGTCAAAAGGATTTGCTCGTTTCAAATTGCCAAGTGCGAAGTCGTTGCCATGACGAATCTTGCTGTGCGTCACTGTTTGCCAAGCCTCACATGCGGCCGTTTGCATGAGTTTAGCCCGGCTTCAAGTATATAAGCTTCAACTCACGTGCGACATCAACCTCCTCGACACCTCCTCGACACCTACTTAACACCTCCTCGACACCTCCTTGATTCCTCCTCGACACCTCGACACCTGCTCGATACCTCCTTAATTCCTCCTCGACACCATCCATAATGGCGACTCGGCAGCCGCGCAGCGTACGTATCTAATGATGGGACGAAGTTCTTTTTCAAGCGGCTGATGTTCTTTGTAGCGTGCGCCTCATGTGCGCAGAGCCGCGGGCTATGCAGTAGCCGCTCGTGTGTTCGCTATCCCGGAGTTGCTCGAGAACATCCTCGACAATCTCTCGATGCCGGAACTTTTTATCGCGCAGCACATTTGCAAGCACTTCAAGGCAGTCGTCGTGACCAGTTCGTTGCTCAAGCGCAAGCTCTTTCTCTCGCCAACTAAGCACACCAAATCCTGGATCCTCGAGAAGAAACAAGGAGATGAACATAATGGCTCTTTCAAGAAGACCTCTCCCGACATGGAACCTACTTTGCAGAACCAGGATGCAGTGTACGTCGGCGCCAAACTCAATCCGTTGTTAATCGCAGATGATGCGATTCACAGAACAGTATGGTTCAAGTGGGCTTTTTCTTTCGCACACATGCGCCATAGGAAACAGATAGTGGCGAAGATCCGACACCCCTTTTGGTCTGAGCCTCTGAAGTCGGCGGGCGACATGTTCATGACGCAACCACCTGCTCGTGAGGTGTACTTCGAGGTTGGCGATTTTTGGTACGGCCTCGAAACCCAAAGGCGTTCCATCTTGGTTGTCACCAACACAGCAGGCATAAAAGTCAAAGATGTCCAGGCTGCTTTGAGACGCATTCGGAAGAGTCATGAGGAAAGCCTCTGCTTTATCAGCTTCGACGGGATGTTCTTCCCTACCTCGACGGAAGACAGGACTGGCATTGCTGAGTACTGGTTTTGGTAGTGACTGGCATTGCTGAGCCCTGAGAATGATCTCACGAGCTCACTATGCGATAGCTCTCGCACATATCCTTTGTGATGGCCTAGATCGTTTCCAATGTCCGGGAGAGCAAAGTGCCGGCTAGTATTAGCTTAAAATTCGTTTCTTAAGCTGGGCACCACGAAATGAACATCGCGATCTCGCAGTGAACAGCTGAGATGGATCCTGACAGCGGCGAGGAAAAAGTCTGGCAATTATGGTTCATGTGAGCCCGTCGCCAGGACATAGTGGCTGGCAGTCAAATGAGAGAGGTATATAGTTCACTGCTAACGGTCATTTGTGTTTCTGGCAAGGAGTGGTGTCGCCAATGATCCGGCAAACTGATTTCATCTTGCAATGAGTGACCCAATCGGCATCGTGAGGAGCATCATACTGTATACCCGCGCCTTTCTGCTTTTTTAGCGTCCGTGATTCCACTTCTGTGCTATTCGAATCGTCAGATTTAGGTTCATGGTTTGGACAAATCTTACCTCCAATCGCTCCAGGTTGAATCTCTCTTCAGCGTTGAACCAGTTGACATGACGCGGCTGGTCAAGAGACAGAAGTGTAACTCCTACACGGCCAAACGCCGAAATGAGAAGTCTTAAGATCTCGGATGCTTTCCACCAACACCACCTCCAGCGTTGTTCCGTCGAACATGACTGGCAGTCATGGTCGTCTGCGCCTCGCGAGCAGTAATGAATGCGGTAGCGTTTCTTAATCACCGTGATCCTCAACAAGTGCACGTAGTGATATTTGTTGTGATGAGGGTTTGAGTTGTGAAAGGATGGATGGATCGTTTCAGCGCGGGCGTTTGCTATTGAAGCCTCCGGTATTTCAATCTCCAGGTGGTCGATGTGCGCCAAATTGGTATAGAACGAATCAAGCCAACCGCGGAACGCTACACGGTCAAAGTCCAGTTGATCGTCAGTGTGGTAGCTGAGGTGTTCGAGTGTATAGCGAAATTGCAGCCGAGCGAACCACGTCGAGAAGGGCTCCGATGGGAGCTTTTGGCTCACACGCACCATAGCGCTGTAGTCTTTATCTTCAAGCCAGGAGGGACCTAAGGATGATACCCCCGTCATTCGATCGTAGATATTTTCAAGCTCCTCGCCCAAAGGCAGTCGGCGTAGTCTCGAAGGTCCGGCTGTCGGTCCGATGTAAAAGTTTGCGAAAGGCACGATTATAGATTCATTGCTCACGAGCGTTGTGCTGCTACCGGTTCCCGTCATATCGCGAGGTGATCCTCTTCGGGAGGGGCTTGTTGTTGGCACTGCGGCGGATGATGTGTTTTGATGGCGATAGACGTGATCGTTCGCTGCACGCGCAATTGGTTCATGGTTGTGATCGTCTTCGCGGAGGTCCGAGGAAATGCAAAAGTAACAGCGCAGTTTCGGTATAGGAATCATGCTGCTGCAATGAGAGTGATGTCGACTGCGGGCGTATGGAGTGTATGGATATGCGAAGAGTTGGCGATGCTGTTTGAATGAGAAGCATGGCTTTGATAGTGTGCGACAGGCGCAGAATCACACAGCCCCAGAATCTGTCAAGAGCGATTGCCATGCATTTCACCATGCAAGAAGCATGAGCGATGCACATCGAGGGCTCTGCTTGCTTCCTACCATACCGTCATCTGCCGTGCTGGCAGCGTACCCAAGCTCTTGCATAGGCCACTATGTCACAGGACAGATGTGAGAGTAGTGTGAGGGAGGATGAGTTGAAAGCGCTCACTAACAATTTGATTGACTTCACTCGACGAGCGGCTGGACCCGCCAAGTGGACCATGAATCCATGATTAGGGTTCTACATTTACATGTAAGTCTTACAAAACCTAATGTATAATAGGGGTCTAGAGCTTATATGGCCTTACAATTTATATGTTGGACTATTATTTAGACCTATATAGCTTACACGGGGGTTTCTCTTATAGGGCATATTCTATAAGTCTTTCTAAGGAGGTTTAGGTAAATTAGAGGTACCTACCTACTATCTTAATAGGTCTATAGCCATAGAAGCCTATTTGGACCATCTTAACTGCTAAGCCTTCTAGATAGGGGATCGCAAGGTCTAGATAGTATACCCTCTTTCTACGTCCGAGGCCGTATAGGCTCTATCCCTACACGCGATTCTACCTTCCTTTAGAAGACATCTTACTATTAGCGACTATCCGCGAGGTATACCTCGGAATATATTGTTATAGCTAAAACCACCCGTCTTATAACCTTACATACTATTTTACATGGTTTTATAAGCTTACATGCCTAACCCCTACCTTATATTGTATGTAAGGTGTAAGGTTTTGCATGTCGATCCCTATCCATGATCCTGCTTACCTATGCCAACAACTTCTCTCATGCCTTACCATTCTACCCATTTTCGCTCGATCAGACACCGCTCAACACCTCAATATGGAAAGCCGCTTAGTTGTTGACCTGATATCAGCGGTCCCTGCTTGCTTGCCCGCCGTGTCTCACCTCTATTCTACAAGCCACCAGGTAAGTTTGCCGATAGAACTAGCAGCCGAGACGGCAATACCTATCGAATCTTCCCCTTTTGATGTGCCTTCTATCATGTCAATTCTGCAAACCCACGGCCGAGATGGAACTCGACAAGCTCTTGACATGGAGGCATTCCTCCTATCTTCTTGCCTTCCTGCTTGTGGCCCAATCGATGCTGGTCTTGTATGGTCTGAACAGCACGCCTCCAGGTTTCCGAAGCAAACCCGGAACACACTCCCAAACTCATGGGCTGGACCACGAGAGCGTCTCCGAGCTTCCAGATACGCTCTCTATAACGCAATGCGACTCGGAATTTCCCAATCTATACTACGAGCTTGACCGAGCAGCATCCTACTGGCAGGCAAAGAAGCACATTATCTCCAAAGAGGATGTGGACATTTCTTGGCAGCCTACCGAATGGTATAGTGGCGGGGCCATACGAGTGCTGATTCATAACAATCGACTGCGCATCCTCGAAAGCATAAATTCCATGCGCTTGACAGGATATCAAGAACGTTCGCTAGGCATATTGAATCTGTTGCACCGCGCGTTGGAGAGCGCCACTGCTGGCGGAGAACGACTTCCCACCATCGAAGCAGCAATTGTTCTACAAGACTTATCTTTTCCACCGACCCAGCATGGCACTGAGACGTTCTGGACCTGGACTCGCGAGCTTGGTAATAGCACATATGATCGCCTTTGGCTAATCCCGAACTTCGACTTCTGGGCAGCGAAAGGTTTGGGATCCTATCGGGACGCACGTCTGGAAGCATTTGCGCGCGACAAAGTAGAGAAGATTCCCAAAATTGTTTGGAGGGGAAATCCGTCCAACGAGAACATCAACGAGAAGCTTAGAAATCGTCTGTTGAATACGACAAAAGGAAAGCAGTGGGCAGACATTCACTACTACAATGTCAGCACTGGAGAGCACTCTATGCCGATCAGAGACATGTGCAATTACACCATGACAGTGCATACGGAAGGCTGGACGTATTCCGGGCGACTTAAGTTTCTCCTCAAC
Source organism: Pseudocercospora eumusae (assembly GCA_001578235.1). Lineage (NCBI taxonomy): Eukaryota > Fungi > Ascomycota > Dothideomycetes > Mycosphaerellales > Mycosphaerellaceae > Pseudocercospora > Pseudocercospora eumusae. Next base: position 77,134 of record LFZN01000109.1, on the reverse strand, counting down.
TGTAACTCTCTCCCTTTCATTCACGAATTGAACTACACCTCGCAATACTATCATCTGCTGGAGAAGGAAGGACCGAACCAGAACTATGTGGCCGTGGAACGAGATTGGTCCGACTTAGAGGAGAAGGTTCTCTACTATCAAGATCATCCTAACGAAGCCCGAAATATTATCGCAAACCATATGGCCACCTTCAGAGAGAAGTACCTAACACGAGCGGCGACTTCTTGTTATTTGAGGAGACTGATACGAGCATACTCGGAAGTGTCCTTCACGCCGGAAGTTCGTGCTGCTAAGGGTGTCGGCTCAACCGAGCTTCGTGGACGCCCGTTTGAGGTGTACATGAACAGCCCTGAAGACTTTCTGGAGCCGAAGTAATGGAGATGTTTAACGGTTCTTGAGGACAAACATCTGTGGCTTTGCTTGAGATACTATCTTCATGGCCTCCAAATCCATCGTGAGTATGGGTCCAATCATGCGACGAGAACGCTCAATCGGCTCAAATTGCGATTCTAGACTCCAGATCTGCCTCTATACGATGAAGAATATTCTTCAGTCTTGACATTTGTCATCCACCGCGGTTCTCGGAGTGGCTTATTACGAACTTGATTTCGGCCACTACTCCGCTACAGAGCGGGCTCGATTCGGTGCAGAGCAATCTCAAGCGCTTTTGAGACAACCAGACATGTTGTTCGACATGGCCGAGACATCTATTCTGCTCGTTCTGTTGAGACACTTCGAAATGTGTTGCGGATTGACCCCGACGGCCAGCTCAGTCGTCGTCTCAGACACTGTGTCGCTTCAACAACACACCTATGTCTTGCATATCACGGTCTCACTTACAATAGCGCGATATAATGGCCAGAAGATTCGGGGTTCCATCCTCAATCCATACCATCAACATCACCCCAAATCTGCAGGCATCCAATTACAGAACGAATCCCAGTTTCCAGAACAACAGCACAGCACAGCGCGACTACCATATCATCTGGGATCTTGATCATGTCATCAAAGCGACAAGTGGCCATCATCGGTGCAGGTGTCAGCGGACTGGCTGCTGCAAGCTACCTCTGCGCTGAGGGATGCCAAGTCACCATTTACGAGCAAAAGCCTTCCGCTGGAGGTCTTTGGAATAGGCACAGGTCGCGATTTGAAGTGGAGCAGCCTGTCTACGAGTCTCTTGAGACTAATGTTCCGCGTCAGCTCATGACCTTCTCTGATAAGAAATGGCGAGCTGATGTACAATTGATGCCCCATAACTCTTCCGTCAGCGAATACCTTCAGGAGTACGAGTTAGAACTCCTGGCCAAGTATGGCAACTCACGCGGCGGCGAAGAGACTCTTCACATTGAATACAATTCCAAGGTCGTCCGCGTTGAGAAGCTTTTGAGAAACTACACCGCAAAGTGGGGAGTGGAAGCGAATGTGGCGCAATATGACAAACAGAAAAGGACAGAGAGCAGCTACTTTGATGCTGTCGTCGTCGCTGCTGGAAGCCATCAGGAGCAGTATTGCCCAATCTACCCAGGCATCGAGGATTGGTTCAAGAAAGGTCCTCGCCACTTGATCCACTCCATCGAATTCGACAACCCAGCTTCCTACAAAGACAAGGTATGCTCCATGCTCCATCCTGACGACTTACTTGCACTCAAGGCTAACATCAGATAGAATGTGCTCATACTGGGCTATAGCGCCTCCGGCTACGACATATCGGTTCAACTTACCCCCGAAGGCGTTAACAGAGCAAGAAACGTCTATATCTCGACAGGCAGGCCAAGCCAGCCCTTCGCTCCTGGCATCAGAGCAAGTCACATTATGCCAAGGCCAAAACGTTTCGATGCCGCGACGAGAAGCGTAACGTTCGTAAACGGTGCCACAGTGACGGACATTGATAGTATCATTCTCTGCACTGGCTACAAGTACAACTTCGACTTCATAACGACCAGCCGCAATGGGGATGTAAGTCCACTTTTCCCGACCGGCCCAAACGTCAACAATATCTACCAACACATCTTCTACATCTCTGACAACACCCTTGCGTTCGTGGGCCTGCCAACAAGAGGTGCTTCGTTTATCATCGCCGAAGCCCAAAGTGCCGTCATAGCTCGTGCCTTCGCAAACCGCTTGCCCGTAATCAGCAAAACAAACATGCAAGCTGAGTATGATAGATGGCTCGCAGAGCAAAAGAATAGAGAGTCCCAAGGCAATGGCGACATCCAGTCCTACCACAAGCTAGGACAGAATGCTGACAAAGAGTATGTCAACATGCTGTGCGCATGGGCCGCCGAAGTCCCGACAATCGGGCAGAGCAAGCTTCCACCTTACTGGTGTGGTTGCATGGACACTGCTCGCCAGCTTATTGGAGAAGCTCGGGCCTTGTTTAAGAAGCTGTCTCCGGAGGAGAAGAAGAAGTATCCATCGTACGAATCGCTTGGCTTCTCAACGCAGAAACGCTGCACGATCAAGCACAATGGAGGACGGGGTGTTCGTTACGCATCCTGCTACCTTTCTTGAACAATTGTGGAGGAGCGGGTGACAAGTACAACAGGCGAAGCTGCAGGCATGAACGAGCGCGAGCTGGCCGATCATAGCACTTTGGCTATTCTGGACTGACGAAGCAGAGAGCCTTCATATGCTCTGGATCTCCATAGCGAAACGTCGTTGTCTCAAATTGCGTCCACCCAAGTCTCTCCTACAATGCAGTAGCATTCTTATCCTTCCACAACACCAACCTCACACTCCTCTCCTTGCCCCAGGTTACAGCCCTCTCAATAAGCTTTGCCGCAACCCCATGCCCACGAGTCTGTGGATCAACAAACAACCTCTCCATCACACAGCAATATTTTCAACCTCTCTACACAACACCACAGCAACATCATCATTCATAGTCTTGCCAACCGCAACATGTCCCACAATACTTTCCATAAATTTCATCCACCCAGCTACACTCAATCAATTCACTCTGCAAAAATCGCAGATATTTTCCATCAACTCCGACCCCGTTTGAGGAAACCTCGATACACTCGGGCAGATCTTCGTCGAGTCTTGGCCCGATACTGACCGACATCCGGGTATTATAGGTAGCATCGTCCAGATCACATCGCTCAGCTATCAAAGGTTCCAGACCACGGGGGAACAGCAGATCAGTTTGCCAAGGAAGCAGGCTGAAACGTGGATCCGAAGGGTCTTGTCCGTCAAAGATGCCTTCCCGGTGGATTTGCCGCTGCAGGGTCCGCCGAGAGATCGTGCTGCGATCTTCACGACCGGGTCCACGCGGGCGTATTTTCTGTACTGCATGCAAGGTGTCGATCATTTGAAGACGGTCTTCTTGTTGATGGACCGGGAGTTGTAACTTACAGATACCTGTACCACTGTCTTATGGCGGCTGAAAGCTGTTGATTGTGTTTAGACTCTTCGTTTCTTTCTTTCTTTCTTTTTCTTCTTCGTTGCTCGTCGATATACTTGTAATGCCTAATGGCGGCTCACGATCATGATGAATTACCTCTGTTCTGCTCGCTGGGTCTGATAGTTCTGGATGAACTGCATCTTCCCGATGGCCAAGTATTGCTAGATGTGGTCGGTGGTTGCATGCCATATAGCACTGTTGGTGCTTGTCTTGTCGTGGACGAAGTGGACATACAGCGTATATGCTGCTTCCTGCTGGCGGGCCATGACTTCCCGCAAGATGCGAGCAAGCAGATAGAAGGCTGGGGAGTTGATCTCGAGATACAGAATGCCGAGGGACGAGAGTCCACGAGAGGCAAGTTGCAATACCACGATAAAGGTTTTGCAAGTAAGTACGAACAGAACGAGTAACTTGGGCAACCCAGAGTGTGAAGCTCAATTTTAGAACACAGGCAAGACATTTGGTTACACGACTCCTCCCCTTCAACCCACAGCCAAGGACTTGCCTTTGCGTTTTTTGCGAGCGTCAGCGTTTCATTTCCTTGCGAGTCCCGACCAGTTGAAGCTGCAGGTCAAGGACTTATTGGAAGCACGGAAGGAAGCTGGAATTACTGCGCGGCCTTTGATTGTGTGGGAGCCGGCGCCGATGCATTGTCGACCGAACAGCCTGGCTGCTCATGTCGAGGCCAGCAAGCTCGTTGATGTCTTTTCTCCGAACCATCAAGAACTTGATGCGTTGTGTGGTCGGCTCAAACAGCAAGGTCCGCTGCCACCCGCTAGCGTTGGCAGACAGCACGTCGAAGGTAAGCTGTAATGGCACGGCAAGTCCGAAACATGCGCTGACCGTACGTTTTGAAAACGACAGGTTGTGCGGCAGCATTCATGGAAGAACACTTTCACGTCTTTGGACCACACCAGTTGGTCATCATCAGAGCCGCAGAACATGGTAGTTTAGTGGCCCGAAGAACGACTTCAGGCGATCAGTTGCGGGATACCGTTGATATGACCTGGGTTGATCCCTACTACTCTGTCGAAGATCAACATCGTATCCAGGACGCAACAGGAGCCGGAAACGCATTCCTTGGTGCATTTGCAGTCGAGTTTCAGCAAAATGGCGGTGATGCCGTCGAAGCTACTGCCAAAGCGAGCGTGGCTGCGTCTTTCGCAGTAGAACAGATCGGGCTTCCCACCAAGCGCCATATCGGTGGTCGGTCATCGAAGTCCGAATGGAATGGCACGACTGTTGCCGAGCGGATGAAGGAGTATGAGCGTAAGACGAGCAAGACATAGCTCGGCTCCCCAAAGGTTGACAGGATTTGCTCGGGCTTGAGTTGGAGGTACTTGAACAGCACGAAGGTTGTGGGGAGTGCTTCGAGGACTGAGGTCCAGCACGAGGATCTCTTCGGTATGAATGGGAGCCACCTGCAATGTGATTTAGCAGCATTGCTATGTTCTGTGTTTGTACGATAGACGAAGTAGTAGGGAATAATAGCTCGGAAAGCGGAGCTGAAGATTCACATGCCTTAGCTCCCAAAATAGACCAAGGTACGCAAACCTTAGGCAAGCTTCCGCCGCCAAGCCCGAGCCCGCTGGTGAGTGAGTGGACAGTTCACATCAGTCAGACCTCACACCTTCGCGCCGAAACCAAGGCATTGTTACTGTACATGCATGTGGGCAATCATGTACTCAGTAGGTTACGCTGCCTCAGAAGCTGCAAGTGTCAGCAGCGCTTCGGCCTTGGCCAATTGTTGGTCTGCCAAAATGCTATCTTTATTCCCTCGTACTGCATGTGAGTGCGGCTGACAGGACTAGGATTCACGACACAATGCTCAGCCCACGAGTGCTATACTATTCGGCTTGTCTGCAGTCATGATGGGTCTGGTCGTTTCCTTCCCTCTCGATCTGTGCTCAGGACGATATGGCCGACCTTTGGCAGGCTTTGCGTGACAGTATGGATGGTATGGCGAGCGAGCGAAGCGCACATGTGAAGCATCCCGATGTCTACAGTAAGACGGAAGAGTGTAGGGCGTACTGTGCTACCAAGGGAAGTGGGCTGGGATACATACTGAAGGGGGAGTCGTGCCTTTGCCAAAAGAGTCGACATGAGCTCTTGAGGCGAGGTGCCAATGGTCTCCGTCCACGACAAATAACTACGGCACCCTCCCCTGACCAGATGTCTGCATTTGCCAGCTGTGCTGGTAATCCAGCATGTCTGGCAAGTGTAGCAAGCAGTGTTGCAAACAGCCAAGCCGAGGCGGCTTCGGCAACAGCAACGACGGCGGATGATAGCGCATCAACCACCAGTAAGTAGTAAGTCGAATTACAGGTCTGCATCCGCTGACGACATGTATTAGGTGGCCGCGTCGAGGCCAGCGAGACAGCGCTCAGTACAGGCGAAGGCACCAACGACAGTTCGGCATCTTCTTCTGTGCCTACAGCGAGCAATGTAGCTACATCCAAACCTACAACCACGAGTAGCAACAGCGCAGTCTCGGGACATCATTCCGTAGATGGCCTTGGAGTTTCAACCCCGACGAGTGTGGAGGAGTCCAAAAATAGTGGTGGTCTAAGTCAAGGGAGCAAGATTGGTCTTGGTGTTGGCTTGGGAGTCGGATTAACAGTGCTCATCGCAGCTATTGTCCTATTCTGCCTGGCTCGACGACGAAAGCGAAGAGCCTCAGCGATGGGAGGCAAATATGCCCATGCTCAATCCGATCTTTCCATGGTTGAAGCGCCCTATCCAGCTGCTGCAGGAGTTGCCGAAGTGCGAGCAACGCCGATTCCGAAGGAGTACCAGGAGCCACCCGACTACGAACCACCCCGATATTCACAGTACGAACGCGACAACGAGCTCGTCGAAGGTCATCGTGAAGCAGTTCAAGAATTCGACGATCGTGCCAGCGAAGAACTTGAGCCGCCTCGTAACGTGTTCCAGACGCCTGTTGGTCAAAGTCCTATCACGCCACTGGAACCTGAGGCACATTATCGAAGTTTCACAAACGCGCCTCTGGCGCTTGCGATACCTTCAGTCGCAGGCGGTGCATCAACGCCTCATTCGCGCGACCTCTCACCAGCTGGTGGCGGCTCGCCAGTATCACCTGTCTCGCCGGTTTCTGCTGTCTCGCCCATCAGTAGCCGGCCCTCATCGTTGACGCGGCATCATTGATTGATGTCGACTTGTATAGCGCAAGATTAATGATATTAATGCTATTCACGTAACAATCCCTCTCTTCTCACATCTCAGGGATCGCAAGCGGTAAGAGGGTTCTCGGGCAGAACATACAAGGATATGTGAACCTGCCAACACTAACTGCATCACTGCCTGCTCTGCAATCGATATCCTGCCAACACAAGATAATACAGCAATCATGGGCATTGCGCTGAGCTACAATCTAACGGAACACCAGGCTCTACCTTGAGGTCTTCAGTGCAGCAATTGCGTCCTCGATCTAGTCGCATCGTGCTCAAGATGCTGCGGCCTCTTCTGCAATCTTTCACCGGTCTACCGATGCCTCAACAGGCTGTCTTTCTAGCAATATGGCCGCACCTGCATTCGCGTTCTCAGTTGGCGCATGCAAGTCCTTGCGCAATGCGAAGGTCATCGATGCAATGCGCTCTTCATCACTAGCGCCCAGCCATTAAGGATCTGCAATGGCTCAACTGGAAATCTTGCAGCTCATCTTTGGGACAAGTTGAGCTCGAGTTTCGAAGCACGAATGGCATCGACGCGCATATCCAGAGTTGAAACGCGCTACCTCGTCGCCTTATACTGACGTTGAGGAAGGAATTGGTGTAGCTGAAAGCTTCTCGGACACCTTCGACCATACTGACACCTTTCGAGATCCCGATATATCAATGATTCCACAAGATAGCCCAATGTAGTGACAAGAACAAGACAGCGCTTAGACCAAGCAACGCACATCTGGTACCGTGAAGCTCAATTGGCAGCTGGAAATTTGTCTCGCCGATCACGCTTCCGTGAACATCAAGACACGGAGCAAGCAAATTAGATGAGCAAATGACATGTCTTCCCCCACTACCATTATTCAACACGACCAATTGTCTCGACTGACACCCTTCCATGATGGAGGAGGCAAATGCTTCGGTCATATAGAATTTGCAGAAGCTGATGAAGATGGCTCAGCTCCCAAGACCGATCGATCCATTCCGAAGAGTTTTGACGATCCTCAGTCCTCATCTAAGATCCGATCGCAGAAGAAAACCCAGATCATCGAGTCCAGTACTACACATTTCTTACCATATTCGCCGTCCACCCGGCAGATCAGATCGTCAAAGATGTGCGTCCTTAACCGAGTCACCTGTCCACGTTGCGGAGCAGGCGGCGGCATGAAAACCCTGTGCCCAGCAAATTCTAGCAACTCTTCGACTTGCCCGACTTATGGAGTTCATGTCAACGATGCTTTTTCCAACGGCAGTGTGACAAAGCACTCTCTGGGAATGATGGGAGTCGCAGACGTGTCGTGCGCCAGATGTGCGAGCTGTGGGAAGAGGATGTATATATGGGGTGTTGGTCAAATGATGGATCAGCTTGGAATGCAGAGAAGGGTTCGATGGAGGAGGTAGATGGGGTGTTCAAGCGATGGACTTGCATGCGGCGCAGGGTTGATTTTCCTTATGAGGTGGGCGGAGTTGTAATGATCAGAGCTTTCGTTGGAGTATTGAATGCGCCTGAGGGATGCGCGGCTGTACTGTACCTCACAGCGTTGGTATCATGTCTGGATCTCTGGGTTTAATACCGATTCGTTCGCGCTCTCTCTGCAATCTTGACGGCCCAATCAATTATGCTCTTTGTTGCTTCGGCCCCGTTATATTGGCGTAATGACATTGTGGGAAAGTTCTCTGCCAGTTTGCTGGCGTCTCAAGCTGCTAAGGAGAGCTCAGGTCAATCTCGATACTCAAGGAAAGCACTTACCCCGTGTCGACATGGAGCTTTGGTATAGTTGCTGCTTGACACCACACGTTTCTGCGAGCCCTCCACAGCGCACTTGTGGTATACCATTGTATCCATAGTCGCAGAGACATACAATTCGCAGGCCGATGTCTCTACCCATCACCTGGACCAGGTCTCTAGGTCATGTCGGAAGGGATGTCGAGAAGAAGGAATAGCATGATCGAGAGATCAAATTCTTGTCTTCCTTATCCGAAGCAAAGGCCATAGTGAAAGTGCCGAGCATAAGCAACCAGCATGTGATCTTACTCCCCTCGAACACCGAGTTTAGTCGTGAGACTAGGCATGTGAAGTAGCCGACCACGGGTTCTAATAGACACGTGAACCGAGGGCACATGCGGGTAGACGTCTCGCGCAGCAAACACTTCCGTTTGCAAGACCAGATATAGCTCAAGTTTCTCCTCGGAGCAGAGACCTTTAGAATCCGTTCGTGGACGACTTTTTTGAGAAGATGCTAGATCTTTTCCGGAAATATAAGAAATCGACGTAGCCCGAGTGCGAAACGTGTAGCTATGAGGAGCAAGGTCATGTAAGAAAGTCTCCGTTATCTGCTTGTTAGGCGCTCGACAATTCATGCGCGCAGAGAGCGCTGTTAGTCGAGATTTTGTTGCCGTATTGCGTTTCTGGTCGTGCTCTTTCATCATCAACGCTCTCGACCAAGCAGCGCATGGCTTTCCTGGGTATCATGTCGGCCAACTGATTTTGGTTTTGTTTTTCGTAACGATGCAGATATCTGTTCATACTGCAATGGCCGTGAAAATCCTTGCGCCGCTCGTGCTAATGCTCCTGTCCTACTCTTGATCTTGCCCCAAGCCCTTCGCTTCCCTAGTATTCACTCCATTCTGCTCCGTGCCCAAGCTCTTTCGGTGTCCCGGCCTCGAATGTCTTCCAGCCGCGTTCCTCCGATCCATGCCGTTCCCGCGTCTAGGGCTGAACATCTTCCTGTCGTCCCAGTCTTTGCCAAGCGGTCTCGGTTTCCGAGGATATTCTACGCTTGGCCTAAAAGCTGTAACACAACGACACAAAGGACACCCGAACAGTGCAGCGCCTTCACGCATCGCCCATTTTCACGTCCCTTGCTATGTTGCATGCTTTGCCTAGTAAAACTTAGTGCGCAAGTGGAGATACCGAGAGCTAATCGTAGTATGCATCTAGAACGTTAGTCGACTGTTGGATCGGCCAGTAACGCTTAGGGTTAAGAGCGAGGCATAACTAGAAGGCGCATAGAAGGCGCTAATACCGTATAGAAGTCTTAAGTTAAGTAGACTATAGTATAGCGACACACTCCTAGAGTCTACTCTTTACGATACACACTATAAAAAGTCTTATAGGCTCTCTTTAACCATTTAGTAATGCGAGGAACCGACTATCCTACTACTTAGTAGAGGTATTTAGTAGCGTAGCGAAGTCTAATAGTAGTAGGACGACTGTCTACTACATCTAGCATCCTAAGCTCTCGTAGGTAGCTCTAGGTAGGAGTACGTATAATAATAGAAGTAAAATCTATCTAGAAGGTTCAAATTAGTAAGTAGTAGAAATGTTGAATTAAAGAGTAATTTAAACCTAGAACATTAGGATAGAAGCTTAGTAGTTACTTCTTTAGTACTAGTAGCTTTACTATCGTAGGCATATAGCTCTAAGCGAGCTACTAAGACTATACGCGTATAGAATATAACGTTAGTAGCAGCCTTTTTTAGCGTTAGACTTTCTAGCTTAGAATCGCTAGAGGCAAGGTCTATAATTTCTATAAGTAGGTTATAGCGCTATAACGCTTCTTATTAAGTAAGTACCTACTACTAAGACTTATTATATTTAGGCGGACGGTTATACTATACTAGCAGTAAAAGGCTTAATATTCTATCGTAGTAGTAGAAGTATAGAAGACTACTATAACGTAATCTAGTAGGTTAGTAAGGACGCCTATTTTATAGTTCTTATACCTAGTAGCTGTGTGGCTAGCATAATTACTTTTATGTAGTAGCTAGATACCCCTTGCAATAGCTGCACCGGGGCATCTCAGATTCTCCACACATCTCTACTATGAGCGGGCAGCGACGGCACTTGTGAACCAGTGAGGTGCAAGACATGCGAGCGCGCATCCCGGACACCATGCTTTGAAGTCGCAACGCAACAACCTAACCTGTAGATCACAGATGCGCGCAAGGTCAGAAGTCGTGAAAGTCGTGCGCGGCGGTGGGCAGTGATAATCTATTATACCTAGTCCGGACCATCCACCACCTTCACTGAAACAGTGCGGCTACAGCGGTAGCACAGGACGGGCGGAGGTGTGCAGGCTGGGAGCGCAATCACATAGAACTATTCCACACCACCCGCCAGGCTTGGAGCAGCTCTCAAGCTCGCAACCTGCCCGATGCGACAGCGCCAGAATGGACATCTCAGGCTTCGATCCGTCGACCATGACCTACCTGGCCACACAAATGCAGCATCCGAACACGGGGAATGGCCAGGATCCGTTCCAGGAGATGCTCCTACCAGCTGACTTTAACGACCATCATTCTGCGTATGGAGGATATACTGGGTATGTCGAGCTCCATGCCACATTATCACCATTATGTCTTGCTTACCACGCTCCGTCAATAGCAGCGAAGAGCTCAATCTTCACGGCTTACATGGCCCGCCGCCGCTGAAACGTTTCGCGAGTGCCTATGAGGATCCATTCTCCGATGTGGTGAGCGCCTTTGATGCTCCGCTACACCAGGATCAACACGAGGCGGAGTCGCCGTCAATCGATCGAGATAATAAGCTACTTAGCTTTTCGCCGCCCGTATTCGATTATGCCTTGCTCGACTATACATATCGGAGAACAACAATATCACTGGCAGCCCAGCTCCATGGCATGTTCTTTTTGGCAGAGTCGCCATGGGCATCTGCAGGCGATGCAAATCCGCCTCCCTCAGAGCTCACCTGCTATCGGCGCAACCTGTTCCAGATCACCGGAGAAATTACCCTGCCTAGAACGCTACGCTACATCATGACAGAGCAAGGAGAGCAGATACCAATCATTGGGCAGGAGCTAGTAATTGGTGCAACAGAGTCTACAGAGGGCAATCCTGTCAAGATCATATCTGTGCCGTGGAAGACTCCAGTGAATCCAAATGTGCCGGTGCAAGAAGACAAGGTGGAGCGAGAGCCTCCTTCAATACCTCTGGATCTGATGAACGTGCAAGAGCTGAGTAGCGACTTTGCCAGCTTTCCATTCCAGTGGAAACGACTCCAATTCCGGATAGCGACTGCGAACAATGGCAGGAGGAAAGAGCTGCAGCAGCACTTTGTAGTACACTTGAAGCTTCTCGCGACTCTAGCTACTGGTGGAAAGATACCGATCTGCGAGGTCGTCTCTGGTGCAATCATCGTTCGAGGTAGAAGCCCGCGCAATTTCCAGTCGCGCAAAGATCTCCCTTTGAATGGAGGCGGCCATGTAAGGAAGTCTTCGAATATCACTCGTGCTGCTACCGTGCATGGAGGTGAAAAGTCGAAGAATGATGGGCCAACATCAGCACCGCCTGTGAAAACCGAAACTGCAGCACCACCAATATCCATATACTCGTTCAACGAAAATGAAGCCATCGCACCAAAGGAGACTTGTAACAACTGGGGCCAGGCAAATGCAGGAGCTCAAGATGCCTCGGCCGCTGATCCACCATTGAAAAGCCCGCCTATACCAGGCGGCATATACCCAATGTCTTCGCCGGGCAGAAATAACAAGCCTTCAGAGCCCAAGGTTATGGGCCCCCCTCCTGCTCCAATCAATCTGTCCCTCGTAGAAGACGATTCCCCAAAGCCGAGAAGCAGTTCCACGCCTTCGGAGCAGAGATCAGCGAAACGAATACAGATACCACCAAGACCTCCGTCATTTTCGCTGAATACCATCAACAGTCCGGACGAGAGCGCAGATCTTCTATACGAATACTTTCCGCTGTCTCTAGATGACTGGATGCCACCGGTTGACGCAGTATACCGACCGCACGTTGTGCATCATACTAAATTGCCTTCAGACCCAAGAGACCCGACTGCAAGCGCGAAATCACGAAGTAAGTCTACAGACGCCCATGGCTCACATAGACGACGACAACATGCTGACAGGCTCGCAGAACATTTGCTTTATGCTTGAGAAATGACTGCATCATTATCTCCAAATCCAAGGAGAACGGACGCTTATGAGTCCTCATTGCGGGACTCGCGCACTCCGAATCTGGCCCATGGAGACTCTTTCAACTTTTCGAAGTCGTGCGCCAGTGATGCCGCTTTCGAGGATATTTGCACTTGGCGGCTGCTTCGTGGAATCATTTCTGCATCATACTCTCAGACTTGCACGTATGCTCTCTGGTGTAGGCTTTGCTTTCGAAAGCAATTCTGAGAGCACGGCGGCATCTTGGAGACCGACATTCAGGCCTTGTCCTCGGTTTGGGGCCATATTATGAGCTGCATCACCAGCCAACGTGACCCAATCCGCTAGCGGCGATGAGGACCAGTCGAATGGCTGCCACTCATGCATGTGATCGATGCCCGGGAATCGCTTCTAGGATTCTTTGCCATGGCTCCACGCACTCCTCTGCTTTGGATTTGAGGAATGCCGTGCGAGATGCTTGATCGGCCAGATCTTCATACCTGGCTTCCAGACAAGGGCCAACATGCTCGGACCCATCGGATCTCGGCAGTTGACCCTTGGTGCTGCTTCCAGAAGAACCTCATGGGCTGAAATGGGCAACTTCCTGGAGTTTCCGGATCTGGCACATCGACTGTCGACACCCAGAACATCCAATTATTCGGACGACACGTGTTGAAAGCGATCGACTGTTGAGCATGTACCTGCCTCGCGAGATGCGTCTTGAAGTAAAGCGGGAAGTTTCATCACACCGAAATCCCCAAATCTTTCGCGGACGACACGCAGCCTTCTCCTCGCACACCCGACCTGCCTCAAAAGACAGCAGTAAACACCAGTTCTCATCCTGACTTATGAAAACCAGTCTCTTCCTAGTTATACTCCATCAGTCTACACACAAATAATAATAAGATAATCCTTATTACGACACTTACCCTACCCACACCACACATTCATCCATCGAAATTTCCTAACCTCATCTTCCTCCATGCAACAAAGTCTCGACGTTTTCTCCTCAGAATCTACCTACCCAACAACGCTTCGTTCACCACCTCATTCTCAATTTTTTTTCCCTTTCGCCGAGGACTTATCTTATCTCGACATCTTCCATTTTCTTTCTTTCTTTCTTTCTTTGTCTGCCTGTCTGCCTGCTTATGACTTCCATGATGTGAAAGCCCCGATACGATAGCACGAAAGGTCAAAGTGAATAATGATAACCAAACGGCTCGGGCTATAGAGTAGATACTAGATTTTACTAGAAAAAAAAGGCCAAGAAAAAGAGTAGTTATGTAATAAGTAGTAGTAACTTACTACCTCCGTACAATGCAGCTACAATGAATGCTACCGTAGGATCGATGTGCGAGTCGAGAGAGAGAAAAAAAATCTCCCCAACAAAAGCCATCCGATTTTTTTCCACGGCAGCTGTTTTCGACGTTTTACTACATCGCTTCGATACATCCATGCTCCCAAGTTTCATTCACACATCTATACTGTAGCCCTGTGGTCCCAGCCTCAGGATTTGGGCGATGATGATGATGAGGTCTGGCTATCCGCTATCCACTATCCAATTGCATGCCTTTCCAAAAAAAAGAAAACAACACCCAGTCATGTCTTTTCGCCGGTCGTGGCCAAGCGGGTATCATTGATTTCCTTGCGCCAAACGCCGAATCGCTTAACGCTGCTTTCAAGTAATGCTGTGGTGACCGTCTGTCGATGCTCCTTCGCACAAGAGTGATGGTATATGATCATGTGAAGATCGTACGCCGTGAGCTTACGCGTCTTCTTCCATGCAAGCCACTGCTACAGCAGCACCGAAAATGGAACTTTCATGTGCCATGCTCAATGTGACTGCACCACGAGAAGCGCCAGATTGTTCACACAAGTCGTCAAGACGTCGTTGGCAAAGCTCACGATATCCTGGGTACTTCTCGACGATGGTGCCATTGCAGGCGACTGTGACAGGTGGCGCCTTTCCTGGTTGCAGTCCTTCGGATTCCGTCTTTACCATCCAGAGGGCGTGAAGCGCTGTCGCAAGGTAAGCGGCAGCTCGTCTTGACACCAATCGCGCTACTTGACGAATGAACTCGAGTTCGCTCAATCTGGGCTTCGTCGTTGATGGATGTGCTTGAACAAATGCCGCCTTCGCTTTCTCCAAGGTTGACGTGGTGTCGCTTTCAAATGCTGCGAGGATGCGAGAGTCGAGCGCGTACGGCACGGTGAGTTGATCCGGCACCTGGCCACCGAAGAGGTCGATCTTTTGGATGGCCTCAACAAGGATCAGGCGCACAATCTCGCCCAGGTAGCGGCCGGTGATGAGATACTCCAGGGGCTGAAAGTCGGGCAGTGTGTGGTTCGCATTCAGCTCGTTGTCCCATCTCGTGACAGGCAAAGACTGCTTGCCGACCATGCTCAATTCCGTGTTCACGAGCACATTTCTCGCATCTTCAAACCATGAATCAGGCCGCGAGCCAAACTTGTGCGATGCCAATGCTGATGTCGGAAGAAAGACGCCAGCGTTTGTTCCAGTTCCAAGAATGAGTGATAGGCGCGTTGACGGGTCGCGATAAGCCTGTGATATGAGAGTGCCAGCACCATCATTGACAATCGCACGCATCTGTACATTCAGTCCTCTTCGCTCGCACGACCTCATGATCAACTCGCTCAGATCCTCGCCCTCCAAGCCCTGATTTGCTCGAAATCCTTTCCCCATTTGACGCAGCTTGCCAGTTCTTGGCGATGTCATCTCGACGGGAAAGGACCAGGCAAGTCCCATTGGTAACCTCGCGTTTGACGTGCCGTTGATGTGGTTGTACTCCCCAAGCATATCGCCTATCCTCTCCGCCATCCAGTCAAAGAATGCTTCTCCCTTGAGACCACGAATCTGCTCATCAATAGTGAAGCTCCGTATTCTCCTGATCTGAAGACCATCACTGCCCGGTTTCGTCTTTCCGGTGAGTCTGATCAGTGCGATGCGGAACGTTGACCCTCCAACGTCCAGCGCCAGGAAGTCGCCTTGCTCATGGCCAGTAGGCAGTGTGTGCAGGTACGAAGGCAGCATAGATATATCCGACTCTGCCAAGCGCTCTCTGCATTCTGCCTGTAGCTGTGCAGAGATCTCCAGCAGACGTTCTGTTTGTAGAGGAGCCTCGAACAGACTCCGCACCTCCGCGAGGAAATTATCCATGCTCTTCTTCGCTTCGTTCTCCTTCTCCACTACATGATGCCCTGTCACGCGTGGTCCTTTCGAGGAGGAGGAAGAAGAAGAATATGTTGACTTAGGATGCACCAACCGAACCACCGATTGAATCATGACACTCATTGCCTTCTCCAGCTTGCTGGCGATCCAAAAGGTCAAGCAGAATGGCAATGCAGTAGCGACCGGCTGATGTCATATATGGCCAAAGCGAAGGAAGTTGCGTGTCCCGGCCGTGTGGTATCGGGTTGTGAGGAGAGCAAGCAACACTGCTAGTAGTCGATGCAGGATGCAGCCGGCACAGGCACAGGCACAAGCACAGGCACAGGCGCAGGCACAGGCGGCGGAGGGACTTTAGTCGGCTTCTATAGTCGACAATTTCGTCTTTGCATATGAGGATGGGGTCGGCAAGTGAAGTGTCAGGCTGTCAGCGAGCGTGGCACCAGAGGGCTAGGATGTTTGATATTGAGATGGAAAGGGCAGAGAGTGGAAGAGGCGTGGGCATGGTGGTAGTATAGGCTGGCGGGTCCGCTGGCAGCTAGGATGGGATGCGAGGCCGCGAGAGGTCGTAGCGGGAGCAGGAGCAGGCGTAGCACCAGCGGTAATTGAAGGCCGGAGGGATGTCGTGTAGTAAGTCGGTCTCAAATCAGGTCCACGTCCACGCAGCGGGTATAGGGTAGTGTGAGAGGGTAGTCCGGAGAGTGGGTTGGTTCAAGGAAGGTTTCATCAGTGCATACACCGACCACTTGAGCCTCACTGTTCCCGTATCTAGTTACGTGCGTCGGGTAAAAGAGAGAAGAACATGTTCAATGTAACGTAGCATCTGAAGTCAGCGGTTGAGCGGACTGCATTCCACCTCCCTGCCACAACTCCCGACCTTCCGACGTCCTTTGTACCGCCCTCTGACATGCCTGCACTGTATGCGAGGCGAGGCCAGGACATGTAACAACACCTCGCTGCATTTGCCACACTCGGCCTCTGCACGAGAAGCTCTTAAGGAACGCTCGCTCCTACGCTCGGCTCTAGTTCTAATCTTGATATGACCAGCACTTCTAATCCTCCATTGAAACAGCCAATGTGACTCTAAAAGGACCCATTCCCACGAACGCAAGCGTGACCAGATACACATGAAACATAAACATAAATAATCCGGACATCTGTAGTTCTAACCGGACAGGACAAGACAATAGCCTGTTTGTTCCTCTTTGTCATCACATCGCCACTAGTTACCACCAACCAGACACAGTACCTCATAGCGTGACTTAGGGCCCACATGGTAAGATAAGTTGGCACATCACAGTACTACTGTACATTGATGAAGAACGTCTCGAGGCAAAAATTAAAAAAAAAACAATAGAATACGAAAGGTAGAAAACATCATGTGGTCCCGATGTAGCGTGGGGGGTAGATAGATAGGAAATTATACTATGTTCTACAATCATACGCGCGTACAGATGTATATAAATTCTAATTATTGCCAAAAGAGAATCGACCGGGCAGCGCTGTAGAACTATGTATCTTCTGATTCATGCGGCCGACAATAAATGCGCCGGAAGAATGCTGCATGCGAGGTCTATTATTATTATTAAGTGGCACACTCGCATGAAGAAAGTACATGTAGTTAAGCGATTGGAGAGGCCAACAAGTATTGCTGCGTAAGAATACCACTTCATCGAAGCATCTTGCGTTACTCTCCTGCAGCCGTGTTAGGGAGTGAAGAAAAGTGTAGTGCAACGTGAGGGTGGGAGTGGTTTGAAGTTTCCTAGTGTAGTAGAATTACTCTCTCTCTCTGCAAGTAAGTAGAACTAAAAGAGCAGGAGCAACTCGGAATGATGCCGTATAAATCTCATTCCATTCCATTCCACTCGCTCCTCCCTTATTCTCTCGCTCGTCGCTACTAAAAAACACACCATCATGAGAAAAAAGAGGCAATGACGGACAACCAAGAAGAACACATGACCCGAAGCGATGTGTCTTTCTTTCTCATCTTCTACACTGCACAAAAAGCTCGCTCTCATCCTTCGTACAACACGCAATCTCATCAAATCTGATGATGAGTGGTATAAAGCGTGTGCGCAACAATGCAACATCATTTGAGTTAAAAAGGTTTTGGTTTTCGTTCCACCCGATCCCTGCCTGAGGAGATTGCATCGGTGTAACAGTAGTACTGGAGATCGGAAGAGAGAAGAGATGATGACGATGATGCGTTCGTGACACGTCATCAAGCCTTTTGCTCTTCGACGTCGTGAGAAATGGAGCCAACTGGTTTGGCGCCCTGGACGTCGGCGAGCGTTTCGTCGGTGAATTTGAGATCCTCTTCGAGTGGGACGGTGTCGCGGATGCGCATGAGCATTACGGGAAGCGCAATGACCAAGCTGCCAGCCAGTAGAGCCCAGCATGATGCGAATTCACTCATGTATGCCAAGCCCTCGCCGTCGAGGCGCCACATGATGGCCGCACCGGCTGACTGGATGCCCTTGTAGAAGCCAGCGTAATTGGCGAGTCTGCGGCTGTTGTTCGTGATGGCACCCATGAACCAGTAGACGGAAGTCTGCCAGGCGGCATCATAGAAGCCGTAGAACATGTAGAGGAACATGGGGCCAACGTATCCGCTGCTAGTCCAGTCCATCTTTTCGTAGCCTTCGGTGTTGACTTTGGCACGCGTGTACCGAGTCTGGAAGGCATAGCCTCCGCCCCAGATGGCAAAAGTCAGAACAAACAGCAGAATCCAGCCGAGCTTAGCTCTGGTCGTTCGGCGGAAGTTGCCCATGTCGAGGGCATTGCCGAAGACGAAGGCGCCTACGATCTGCATGAACCAGTAGAGAACATTGTTGAGAGCGCGGGTGCGGGTGGTGAATTGAGCCAAGTTGACGCCGTTGAATTGGTAGGTGTAGAACCAGTTGGAGGCGAAGAACATTGGAAATAGCAAAACGACCATTGGATCGAGCATGAGTGTTTCGTACAAGCCGATCAGCTCTGACTTCCAGGACGGGTGCTTGATGAGGATGACTCTGGAACCGTCGTAGCGAACAACTTTCTTGGCGTCGATCAAAGACCAGGAGAGAGCGCCGCCCATGAGGGTGAGAACCAGGAAGCCAATATAGGTGCCGTCCGAGACAGTGCTGTTGTTCGCAGAGTGGATGTTCTGACCGAGTGGTACCTGATGATACATGTGTTAGCAAGGACTGCACCACGGCCATAAAGCGCGACATGTCGACTCACCAAGCTCCCGATCACGCCGCCCATGTTAAAGATCATCCAGAACCAGGAGATGAACCGCCCCTTCTCTTTCTCCAATGGATAGGACATCATGATAGAGCCTTGTGCGGCCCACAGAATGCCAGCGCAGACACCGAGCAGTGCACCGGAGAAAGTGATATAGCCGAGGTTCTGGGTGTGGTTGTAGCACAGGTAGGCGGAGACGTAAACAGAGTAGCCAATGCCACCGAAGGCTAGCGACCATCGAATGCCGATGGTGTTGACGATGGTGCCGGCGAAGAATCCGACAACGGCAAAGGTGGAGTAGAGGGCGGTATTGGAATCGCTGCTAGCTCTCGCGTTCAACTGGCCACCACCGCCGAGACCATTGAGGGCGTTGAACATGCCTATTGGAGTGTTGTCAGTGGGTGCGCAATGTTGCAAGCGAGGCGTGGAGGCTGCTTACCAGGACAAAGGAAGCATACGAATGCGACGAGAATGAGCTGGGCCTTCGGTGAGGCATAGTATGGGAGTGTCAGAGGTCCGATGTTGCGCGAACGGTACATCCAGCCCTGGGGTGCATCTTGGTGGTCATGGTCGCGGTCCATGGAGTGCGCTGGCGAGGTGTCAATGCCAATCTCCGGAGAAGGAGTGGCCTTTTCATCGACGCTCGACATGGTGGTGAATGAAGTGCGGTCAGCGCAGTGTCGTGGTTATGCGAAGGTGAAGAAGTGGTTGGCGGCGAGGTTGAAGAAGTAAAGACAGTGCGGGGCGAAAGTGATGGAGGCTACTTGAGGTTGGTGGGTGAGGTTCAGCGCTGGCTGGCGAAGCACTCGGGTCAGGTCATTGGCATAGAGTGTGTACAGGAACAGCAGCGGACATGGGCGTGGGCATGCTGGCGATAGATGTAGGCCGATATGAGAGAGAGTTGTCTCTGGCTCTCTCCACATTCAGAACGGCTGCGGCAGTGCGGCACCAGGGTCTGGAGTTACCTGGACCCTGCCAACGCGTGCATGGGCGACGCTCATTGGCTCCGGGCTGCATGTAGCTCGGCGGGCTGGTGTATGGCGCATGGTCGGCGAAGAGGTGCGGAAGGAACGACCAGCGTGTGGTGTGGTGTGGTGAGGGCAAACGCATTTCGATAGCGGTACGGGATTTGGGGTGTGATGTTGGAGGCGTGTCGTGTATGGTCGCACCACACCTGTCCAATGGTTCTGCGGCGGGTGCACCTGGCCTGCAGGCTGCAAGGTGGTCGCGCTGATACGCCGTGTTACATCTACTTGAATATTGAATAAGCACGCGCTTGGCCGCATGCCACCCTACTATCTCCATCCTTACCTATACCACTGCCGAGATCGAGCAGCCACGAGGTGACATGCTCTACCCCCAAACGTGCTCCTTCTTTATCCTACCTCCCACCTGGCCGCAAGCCTCAATCTAGAGTCTTCTGTAGGCAAAGCTGCACTCTGACGTGACCTACGAGTCTTTCGTAGCTGACGGTGACATTCTTTTCCTTGCTTCACTTTTCTTTCTACTGCAGAGATACCACGAGTATCAGCTATCGCCTGTGCAGCGCACGTGTGTCATCATGTGAGACCTGGCAGCTCACAACCGAATTCGCATGTCAAGCTAAACGGCAGCAAGGAGACTCATCATTAGAGACGACAAGGCCACCGCCTCCAAGTACATCTCCGACTACATCATCCGTATGTCATCTTCTGCCCGCATTCGTTTCAGAACCTCCGACACTCATTTCTTCCTTTCACCCAGACCGCATCAAATCCTTTGCTCCGACTCCTGAGAAGCCATTCGTACTGGGCCTGCCAACCGGTTCTTCCCCTGAGGGCATCTACAAGAATTTGGTCAAGGCGCACAAGAATGGCGACATATCATTCAAGCATGTCATTACATTCAACATGGTGCGTCATCAGCTACACAAGTGAGACATCCATAACGCTGATGTTGTAACAGGACGAATACGTAGGCATACCGCGCGAACACCCGGAGTCGTATCACAGCTTCATGTACAAGCATTTCTTCAGCCATGTCGACATTGATCCAGCCAACATCAACATCCTGAATGGGAATGCCGACGATCTCGAGGAAGAGTGTATCGCGTACGAAGAAAAGATCAAGCGGTCCGGAGGCATTGAACTCTTCCTCGGCGGCATTGGTCCAGATGGCCACATTGCTTTCAACGAGCCTGGCTCAAGCCTCAAATCTCGAACCAGAGTCAAGACCCTCGCCTACGACACCATTCTAGCAAACTCAAGATTCTTCGGCAACGATGTGAACGAAGTGCCCAAGATGGCACTGACGGTCGGAATCCAGACCGTGCTAGACGTGAGTCCACCCAACCTCGTCCAAAAAAAAAATTCATTGACCTCCCATCACTAACCCTTTCCCAGGCCCGAGAAGTAGTCATAATCATCACCGGACCCCACAAAGCCCTCGCCCTGCAAAAATGCATCGAAGGCGGCGTAAACCACATGTGGACCCTATCATCTCTCCAGCTACACCCCCACGCCATGATCGTCGTCGACGAAGACGCCACCCTCGAACTACAAGTCAAAACCGTGAAATACTTCAAGTCTATCGAACAAGTCGCCGCTTCACAAGGCTTTGGCCAAGCCTTATCTTCCGAAGACACGCTCTTGAAGAAACGCGACAGCGTGCTAGAAAAACTCGATTCGCCTGTCGCGAGGAGTCGGAAACAATTTCTGCTTCCCACCACCACGAGCCCGGACGTCGTCATGAGGCGGCCGCTCACCCCGGATTTCATCCCGGATTCTATGCATGAGCGCATCCCGGATGAGCACGCGGTCAAGGCCTTGGATGGGCTGGAGACGAAGGAGTTGCCGATGAGTGCTATGCATGAGCGTGTGGATTCTGCGTCGGCGTAGAGCAAGGCCTTGGAGTGTGCAGCTTGTGCGACGAATTCGGCGTAACCGTAACCGTAACCATTGATGAGAAATGAAGGTCGTGTAGACTCTGTCCTAGGCTAGTTACACGACAAAGGCCTAGCCTTTTTTTTGAAGTGAGTGTACGAAGTTGAACAACGTCTTTTCTCTCGTGATACGAGCGAGCATGCAGGGAACGGAAACGGAAACGGAAACGTGTTTTAGATTTTCTTGTAAAACTAAGGTATTATTTTCCATGCACGTGTTCGACGATGAAACAAAAACCCATGGGACTGGGAATTTTTTTCGAATGTCGTGCAGTCTTGCACATACTGTACTCACCGCATGCATGGTTGTGTACAGTACTATATGCATTGCGAGAATCAAAAAACTGAAATCCTCTGCTTATTCCCTAGTTCTATTACTTGCAAATTTCTTCTCAAACTCCACTTCACACTCAACGCAAACAAACAAACAAAAAATAGTATTCCACTTATCCTATCCGCGGATGCCGAAAGAGAAACATTAATTTTAGCGATCGACCAGAGAACTGGTAGTGTCGACGTGGATAGCGGATAGCGGACATGACAGCGGCGACCTGCAGAAGAGGAGAGCGAGGGCCGAGCGGAAAGGTGCAGTGCGGAAACTCACATATCTCTGTCTCTGAACGGGTGGGGGTTCAAATTAGAGGAGATGGTAAAGGACAAACAAAAAAAGAAAAAAAAAGGAAAACTTTCGATAAGCCTATGTTTTATTTCTGCGTCTGGATTCTATACAAGGATCTAGTAGAATGATCCCGACGGTAATGGCGTTGAGTATCGTTATTTGAAAGATTCTAGAATGCGGAATTCTGGCTACTTGTACGGCGAGTAGCAAATATGTGAGTTGGAGAGGGTGTTGTATGCTACGATTTCGTTCTTTTTGGAGGGTTGCGATGACGGTTATAGGGAGTCGAACTACATGTAGCCGATGAGATAGAAGAGGGATTGACGTGGGATGATTGCCAAATTTGTGTGAAAGCGC
The DNA here is from genome assembly GCA_001578235.1 of Pseudocercospora eumusae. NCBI lineage: Eukaryota > Fungi > Ascomycota > Dothideomycetes > Mycosphaerellales > Mycosphaerellaceae > Pseudocercospora > Pseudocercospora eumusae. The sequence continues at coordinate 54,326 of LFZN01000109.1, read as the reverse complement.
GGTATAATTGCCAGAATCCTGCGAGTGTACAATGGTCATACCTGGACGACACGTTTTGTTTCACATATGAACCAAGAGATCCAGACTCCTGAGGCGAAAGGTTTGAGAGAACCCCGTTGTTGTTGGCTGCTGAGGCGTTTACATTGAGTGCGAACATGATTCCGACGAGGACTGCAAGGATGAAGATTTCTGCGACGGATTGCACGTAGAAGGCTACGTTGCTGCGTGGTCATATTTCTCACGTGCGATTTGGCTATTTTCGTACTCTTGGGCTTTGTTGCGGAGTTCTCGCGTGTTTCTGGCCAGACCTGGGAATGCGGCTGTCCAGTATGTGAGGCAGAAACTAGACCTACGATGTAGAGGCCCAGTCCAGTTTGCAAGTCGTCGGCTGTGTGTACACCCCCAAGCGATCAAGGATAGGATGACGAGGATGTTTGGGCGGAAAGTTCCAAAGTCGGCGCATGATCCTAGAACGAGGAAGATAACGATTTGAATTGCGAAGCTGATGCCATTGCAGAGGAGGATGACGCTGTTGATCGTCCTGTTCGCACCAGCAAAGTAGACAATGGTGTTGTCCGTGCCTCCAATGGCTTCGGCATGCTGGTAGACTAGATTTTAAGCCGCTAATGGCGCAAAGTTGAACAGCGTCAATCCATTGTTTCCGATGTAGTATGAACAGTACGCCCAGATCTCTTCTGTAGTAGTCTCCCACTTCGGATCGAATTGATCGGGCGCAACAGGTCTATCATCTTCTACCCATGACCCATTCGTCTCTTTCTCAATAGGTCCTTTCAGAGGATCTTCAGCGGACGCAGTATTCAATCCGAGTCCAGGATCATTCGCTGGCTACGGGTCGGAAGAGTGGTACAGCATGTATCGTGATATCCCAAGTATACCTCTTTACTCGGCCGTCGGTCGTGCGAGGGGTCGCTGAAAACTCCAAGGAGTCGCAGCAAGTAGAGATGTAGAACTAGAGAGCAATAAGGACTTACCTTAAAGAAACCGTATCTTCCTAGCACGCCATGTCGAATAGCTAGAGGTCTCGAGTATGTGGCCCAATGCGGAGAAGACAAGATATGCTGCTTCTCGTGCTGCCGAATATGTGTTCGCCGCGTGGGCGCCACATTGGAGACATTTTGGCTAAAGGCGTGAACAAGAAGGAGAGTTGTGATGAGTGAATTCCTCCAGACTTCCTTGGCAATTGGCAAAAGCTTCACCAGATTTTGAGTTTCGAGGCTTGTCCTGATTGTCCTGAACCTTGCATATCGCAACATATTCCTCACAAATAGGTCAGGCCATGTCAAGTCGACATGTGGGCCTCTTCGCATTGCTTAGAAAATACGTTTCGATATTGGGTTAAACCTCCGAGGTCCTACTGTCCCGCCTACCCCAAAGGAGACGCATGAGGGGGATGGCATTTCAGAATTGGGACAAATTCTCGTAGATGAGCTGGAGGGCGATCCGAGTGCAGAAGATGAGGTAGAAGCAAAGCTTGCCGAGTTCGACGAATAAGCACAGGTTTGGACCAGGCCGAGGAAGAAGCAGATGCCATGAAGCTGAACATGTCAGTTGAAGCACGCGAAAACACGGCTTTGAACGCAGCCTGCATGAGCATTGTCGTATATTGCCTTGCACTCATAAAGTGGACTTCTATCGCCATACAAAACTGCTAGGATGCCAGATTTCGCCGACTCGAACAGAAACCACTTCTGCCTTCGCAGGCTCTGCGACCACGAAGCCAAGTTCAGCCGTCTGGCCACAGCCAGAGCCTTCCGCTCCAATTCGAGAACCGTCAACAGCATCTAAAGCTGCTGGTTTCGGGACTGGTCACACGCCTTTCCGTCTAGCTGGTCCAGCCAAGAAGAACAACACCGAGAAGAAGGGGCCACATCAACAAGCCAGATCAAGCGGTCTCACGGAACCTCCAGAGTTCATTCTTCCTGGAGGACATTATGCACGGCCTAGACACGTAAGAAGTATCAATACAGTGCAGCCTTTGACTCCTCCCGCCCGGCCACGACACATAAGACCAGCATGCATCGAATAGCGAGTATTGTAGTCAAGCACATCCTGCATTCCCACCACAGTCTGTCACCGGGCTATCCAGCAAGTCGGTGCAGGATGAGGCAAAGTAGTGCTACATACAAGAAGGATAGTCATGTTCAAAGCAAAGCAGATATTCTAGTGGGCGGTAGGTCGTCGCTATAACGGTGCCAAGAATTGACGAAGCATCAAAGCACTGCTTCCCGATCACGCAACATGGCGATGTGACAGTTAACCGAGACCCTTAAACTATCACGGCATATTAATTGTACAGCATCGAACGTGGCACGCGACCTCTGTATGCCTGATTGGATTCCATCACCGAGGCCAAAGTCTCAATTGTGGACCTGCGCCCTATCATTACTACAACTAGAGACAAAGCCAAACTGGCTCCTCTACTCACTGCTACTTCCTCCATCTTTCTCCCGTCCTGGTCATCTAAAGTTTCACATAGTCCCAAGACCACGATGAGAAGTGAGAAACGGCTCCCTTTCAACCAAAGCATTGGCCTACGAGCCTGGCATGAATAAGACCGACCATCTTCGTCAAACTTACTTTAGGCCGTTACAACACCTGCCTAGCAGATCAACATCACGGACAAGGTGAAGAAAATTAATCAAAGTGACTGAATGTTCGGTGCCGCTGATATATGATTTCTAGATCTAGTGATCATGCCTGTACAAGTTGTCTCGCCCAACCCAGATGCTTTTTTGGAATCTCCGGAGAAAATGCAACGCCGCCTAATGCAAGCACCATCCAATGCTCAGAACACCTATGTTCATGCCCAGCATGCCTATGTTGAGTTCGAGTTATCCGCGCACGACCACGGAGATGTGCGGTCCTTGTTGTTGATGATGCCAACAATGGATCCATAGGTACCTCCTATCATGATGAAAGTACCGAGAGTAATGACGATGATGGCCCAGGAGATATGAAGATACCATCCAGTGGTGCGCTCAGACTTGCTCCTGTGCTTGTTGTCGTAGAGGTACATCAGACCCATCGGCTGGAAGGACATTGCTGTTGCAAACGATGCACCAATGAGAGAGATGAGACCATCGAAAACTGGAATGCCACTTGCGATAAGGTAGGCGATGCTGCGACGTGTTAGCTCATTGCATTTATGGATTTGTACTGGATGGTACTTACACGACGACTGTCGAGGTGGATCCGAGCCACGCCATCCAGTGGATCGGGGTGTTCCTGGTCAAGTGCTCGGTGCCTCTCATGAAGCGCATGAAGATGCTCTTGGCTGGCAAGTGGACGAACAGCATGCAACTTGCGACAAGACCTGGCAGAGCAAGGCCATAGCAGACTCTCTTCATGGTTACACCCGCGGATCCGAGTGCCGGAGAAGCGACGTATGAGCCGCAGTAGTAGTATACGACAATTCCGATGACCAAGTAGATCAAAGCCACACCAGACTGAGCCACGAAAAGACTCTTGGTGAAGTCCTTGGGGTTGCGCATTTCCGAAATGATGGAGAAGAAAGCTGGAGTTCCTGCAAAAGCAAAGACGATTGTCGAGACAGCGGAGATGGCCTCTGCGAAAGTCGCTTCGCTATTGAAGAGCACGTAATCGGACTTGTAAACGCCAGTCTGAGGTGCTGCAGCAGGACGATCTTGCACGCCAACGGCAATGGTAAGAGAGAAGACTTTACACTGATCAGCGCACGAAACCAGAACCGATCATGATGAAGCTCACCAGCAGTCAAGATACCAGCGACACCGACCCAAGCGATCCACGACACTCTACCAAGAGTCTGGATGCTTCCGAACGTCCATCCAATGATAGCTGCAACAGCGACGAAGATGGCAGTGCATGCGCCATGCAGCGACAACGAGTTGAACCCGATACTGATACCAAGCATTGCCGAGCCAGACAAGAAGACGAAATCTATGCACGTCAGCTTGGCAAGATCGCTTGAGTACAACGCCACTCACAGATGTTGAAGCCCCAGTATAAGATCTCCTTGCCAATGCGGCCGTACATCAACTTGCCCGCATCGTCGATCCCGTACACCGCAGGATGCAGAAGCTTGAACTGTCCGACCATCCAGCCAGCCCAAGTCGTCATTGCCCCAACAACGATCAAGATAATGACACCCGGAATCATGCCCAACGTGTGCAGAGCAGACGGGATACCGAGTACGCCGAGACCGACCTGCGTCTTCATCATGAGCACTACAGTGCCCATCCAGCCAACCTGTCCATCTCGTCAGCCTCGAGCTCATCGTCGTCGACGCTTCCAGTGCAGGCGCTCACGTCTTTGTAGTTCGGTCCGTCCTTATTGATCGCACCGAACACGGCATCGACGTTCGGATCTTTCGGATAGTCCTGCACATCACCAAAGTCGGCCGTGGGCACTGGAGCAAGCTCCTCGCCAACCTTCTTCTCCTCGTACCCTGGCATGATAGTTCTAATTGAATAATGAACGTTGGCGACAAACACAAAGGAATGTATGGATGTATGTATGTATGGGTACTCAGGACCCAAGGCAGGAGGTTAAATCATATATAGGAAACAGAGTTCTGAAAATCACTAGCGTGAGGATGAGGAGGGGAGGTTTAGCAGGTGGTTCCATTATTATTAAGGGAGCTATTACTTGAGAATTATTCATTCGCCCACGGGGTATGCAACTCAGTTCGGGCACTACCGGTTTGGGTGTGATCCACTTGGGGACTTTTTCTCGATCTTGTCGAGCAATTGGATTCTTCTCTCTAACTTACTACAAACCCCTGTTCACGCACGCACCGTGAAATGCATGATCCATGGTGCTGCCGGCCTTTCTCCATATACAAGCGACAGTGCACACGAATACCACCGCGGTAGATACGGCTCTTTCTTGATGATGATGATGAAAGGCTGTGTGAGGTATTTTGGACATCTCTCGCTCTGCCCTATGGATCTAGTGGCCTTCTGGAAGTCTTCTAGCGCATACCGTACTTCTCTCGCATGAACATGGACCGAAGTTCGAACAACCAAGCTGATGATGACTACAGTAGTGAAACAAGAGAGGCACAGTAGTTGCTGCGGAAACGCTCGGTCTTTCAATGGCAAATTTTTCCTCGAGCAGGCATGAAGCCAAAAGAAGCGCATTCGCAGCAGCCTTTTAGTTAGATATCAATAACGAATCCCACGAGATACCATCAGAAGGAACAATTAATGCCGTGATGAACAAGCGTGCAAGACGTTGCATCGCAGGAGTGAAAATCTGCTTCGGAAGTCGCGCCGGTTCCTTGCAGGACGGGCCGGAACCTTGTACTTAACCCTTGTCCCTTGTCATTGTCTTGGAAGGCTGACGTCCCGGTATTCTGCAGCAGCGAGACATTGTTCCTTGAGATGATGATGATGAATCTATCTCAAAGACTCATTTTTGGAAATCCCCAATACCGGTACCCCCGTAATGAAACGAGCAAGTATGAGAATCCAATCCGTTCTTATAGTACATAACCGCCTCGGCCGAAAGCAAGATACATACATCAAAAAAAAGGTCTTCGAATTTACTTGCAGGTCCACGAATGTGACAGGGCCAAGAGTCCTCGGACGATGCCGTGCCTGCTCTGCTTCCCAAGAGAGCCATTTTCTGTGCTGATGACAGGACATCTCGTATTATTCCGATCCGTGGCGACAAAGCAAAGCTGTATTTTGAGGCCGCAAGCGACATCGTCCTCGTGACTCTATCATGCCTTCGGGAACCTGAGCTGGCTTTCTGGAACCAGGGTAGAACTATGTTCTGTCGCCAGGCTGTGGCTATGACTTGTCTCCGAAGTCTCAGTACTACGACTGGAAATGAGCTTGATGGATCAATGCCTTGATTTTTCTTTAACAAGAAGCTGACTGTCAGCGTATCATGATCAGAAGCAGAAGCACAACAATCGCCCGCGGCTCAAGAGCAAGCGCAACATCCATTTCTCAGCATGGCACGTCAAGAACAAGGTGTCATGAAAGAGGTCTGGTACTCGCCTGTACCCATCAAGCGCCATCCAAGCTAGCGACTTACAGCTCCGGTCATCGACCCACGGATGGTTGCTGAAGTGGAGTGAAATCTTGTTTAGGTGTGTATGCAACCAGGCCAGCAGCCTCTCGAGAATATTGATCCTGCTTTATCATCTCAGTGTATCATGTCCATCAAACTCTCTGGAAAAAAATGCAAATGCATCTGTACACCTCTCTGCATGCTTCGAATCTAAATATTCGGACTCAACTGATCATACTTGACACACATCTCCACACTCTCAATACTCGCCTGCAGAAATTTCCTGGCCTCGAGACCAGCCCATACCTTGACCATGGAGAGATCACCGGAAGTGAGCATAGATTTGCCAGACTGCGCGCCAAGCTGGCGCAAGATCGGAAGAGCACTGCAAAAGCATATCAGTCAACAAGTTCTCCTGGCTTATGAGAAAGATACCGCTTACCCGGAAAACAAATCCAAATCCGGATCCAGAGTCCTTCCGATACCCTCCAGCAAAAGAATGGACAGTACGACATTCACAAAGTCTCCTTCGAGCCTGACATGATGTGATCGAACCATGTCCAAAACTTCGTTCAGGATGTCGCCGATCTTGATATTGCCGAGCGCGAATGTTCGGCTCTTGACGCCGAGGACCAAGTGCTGCATTCTCAAAGCGAAGACTTCTTCGTCAATGACAGCATCAGGTTGTCGACACCTCTCGACCATCAGCTTGCCACTCTTGTAGCCGTCAAACTCGGCGACAGATTTGAAGAGATCTAAAAAGTTCTTTCGATTTGTTTCGTTCAATTCGGTCACCAGTCCAGCATCAATGAAGATCAGTTGAGGTCGGTAGTTTTCTTTGTCGATTTGCTTCAGAGTTGCGAGCCAGGAGTCTCGGTCATTGCGATGCGGTTTGAGACGAGAGATTACTTGTTCAGTGACGTCTTCTGAGCCTTCTACATCGGGCTTGCCTTTGCCGGTCAAGCTGGGGAATTGCGTCCGGTCGCGAACGGTAGCCGGTCGATAGAAGCGAACCATGACATTTCCTGGATGGAGATCGGCGTGGATGAAGTTGTCAATTAGGAGCATGTGGAGGAATGCATCGAGGCCTTCGTCTGCGATCTCTTTTTGGAAGACTCCGCCGCCGTTTTGGAGGAAGTGCTCGAGAGGTATGCCTGTAGCGAACTCCTCTACCAAGACTTGACGAGTGGTGTACTGTGTGTATGGGTATGGGAACCAGGCCGTTGATCGATGCCTGAAGTTCTTGCGGAAGAGCGTCAAGTTCGCGGCTTCGATTCGTAGGTCCAGCTGCAGTCTCATCATCTCGCCGAATTGCTTGACCTCATCTGGGAAGGAGAACCATTCCATCGTAGGAATGACGTTGATGATGTTCGCGAATGCACCCATAATGCACAGATCTCTCCTCACAATCCGCTCAATTTTCGGGTGCAATACTTTTATTGCAACATAAGTACTCGGAACACGATTCGGTGTGCTCTTCAGTAACGGATCTACGGTCCTTAGAGCTCTTTCTCTGATGTTCTTTGGTTCGACTTCGATCTCCTCTTGGCCTTCGCCAACCAGATCTGGCTTGAGCTTCGCCTTGTAGACCTGTGCAATGGCCCCAACGCCAAGCGGCTTCTCATCGAATTCATCAAATATATCCTCAAACCTTCTCCCAAAAGCTCTCTCAATCGTTTCTTTCGTCACCTGCAAACTGTGCGCGGGAGCGTTTGAATGCAAAGCACTCATTATCCGACACATCTGCGTCGGAAATATGTCTGTTCGGCTCGCAGCCCACTGACCCAATTTGATGAATGCCGCGCCAGCTCTTTCCATACTCGACACCAAAAAGCCATACCACCACAACGTCCCGCTTCGCTCATTATTTTTATCTTTTTGTCGTGCTCCAAACCATATAATCGGTACTGTCGCTATTACAGGCACGAATATCATGACCAAATGAAAGAATCGAAAGGTCGTCGCAATAGGTTCATATATCCAAGTATCCAGGAATTTCCATAATCCAACCCGAACTCTCTTGCTATTCCGTAATCTTTCCGGCACGTACTCCTCCATCTCTTGCCGAGATATCTCGAGCATATGTTCCTCATGCGTCTTTCCTCCATTGTTGTCCTCATCATCCTCTGCTATCGAAACGAATGCGGCGGGGCTGAGAGCTGCGAGAAGGAGTGTTCCTCCCTTGACTGGCGCGGGAGGAGGTCTGAACGTTCTGCGCGCATTGTGAAAGAGAGTCGAGAATGACTTTGTACTGCGCCCACTTCGTATGCTGTAGTTGATATGTCGAATGACCTGCGGTCGGATAGGCGCAGTGTTGTGTATAGCTCCAAGGCATGTCCGGCCCAAGGAGATGGAGGCTCGCATACTGTGGCGAGCGTCTAATGTCACCGGAGTCCAATGCTTATCATTATTGGTGTCTTGTTCACGGCCACTGTGAAGCCTGTTGCTGTCGTCTTCGTTGATGATCCCAGAGAAGGTTGAGTCTTGACTTGCCGCGGGAGAGGTCGCGTTGTTTCTTTGCTGGCATGGATCGCCAAGACCGCCTACGTCAGCGTCAGCGATCGTCACATGAAAAGAAGAGCAGGGATACATTCACTCCTGACATTGCATTCGTATACCATCATCATATTCAATCACATCCATGTTGCAAAGATCTTGTCAGTAGTTCTCGACGATGAACACAAGAACGGAAGCGAATACTGGCACGTCCGTTGGATATACAGTAGCAGGCAAAGCCTCCCCTTTCCAGCAGCGTATTCCGATTCGACCTCTCACCGACGTTCAGCGCACTACGCCGATATTACAAGTGCGAGACTTCATCACTACTTTCCGCATTGCCGTGCAGATAGGGCAGCTTACTTCGACGTCTGTCGTTCTGACACTTACGCAAAAATCATGAGGACAATCTAGCAAGACTCGGGTCTGAAAAGGCTTCTGTTGATCTACAGTACCCAAATACACCGCTGATACGCAGCATATCGGATTCGGAAAGCAAGCAAATCGTCTATTGCACTAGTCGCTCAGGAGATGAGTGAAGTGCAGTCTGCAAATGTGTCCACCATGCTTTGAGGAATGCCAAGCACACTCAGCTTGTACATGGCTGCAGTGAACTCGGAGGTCCAAGTTGCTAATCCAAGAGTCAGCACATAATGTCCATATTCGGATCGACCCACACCAACCTTGGTCGTTCGCAAAGACCGTGAACGCTTTGCCGGATTCCGTCGTAGCATTGGAAAGATTGATGTCCGAAGCGAAGCTGTACACGCCAGGTGTGTGAGATTGTGTCTGGCTGTAGTAATGGTTGTCCCAAACAGTTGGGCTGGAGTCCTGGGGACCTGGAATCTACATCAGCCACGAGAATTCGGCGCATTTAAGGACTTGCTCACTGACCCCCAAACGGAATGCCATTCGGCTCCTCCGTGATGGAAATACTCACTGTGTGAGCACCCATCAGAGCCGCCAACTCTCTCGGACTTATGGTTTTATCCTTCCAGAGCTGGATCAAAGTGTTGTAATCGGATCCCTTCCCGAAAGCCTGGGGCAGCAGTCCATCTGGAGAAGCTGTGCTTGACTCAGTCCTTCCTACCACAGTCTTTACTGTTGGACCTCCTCGACAACTCTTCACTCCCATACTTCCTGCGAATTGGACGAGATCTGCTGCGCTAACGCCCTGGCTCTTGTATTTCCTGTACTTCGGCAATAAGAAAGGATCGCGATAAGTCTGCTTCAGTGGAGCGTTATCGCCTCTGGAAATCTCTTCGTCATTCAGGAGGAGAGAGCCATCTGCACCTCCGGACGCTGGCGCAATGACGGGATTGTTGATCGAGTAACCAGCTGCATCATGGAAAGCAAAGCGAATCGCGGATCGTGCCAGGTTGTTACAGCCTAAGAAGGAACGTTTGAGGTCCTCTGCAATTGTGCTCCAGACTTGTGGGCAGGACGACGATGATGCCGCTGGAGTTCTTGCTGGGTTCGAATCGCTGGTCGAAATCGGAATACTGAACAAACTCGAAGCTCCCGGGTTGTCTTTGAAAAGGTTTGAATCGCTGGCCAAAATCGGAGCACTGAACAAACTCGAAGCTCTCGGGTTGTCTTTGAAAGATACTGGACCTCCCATGCACAATTTATTTGCGAACAGCAACGCGGCGATACCAAAGCTCAACGACTTGAACGCCATTATGTGTAAAAGCGTAACGAATGTGTTTAGAGGAAGGCAAGGACTGAACTCGCTTTCCCAATGGCGAGATTGTCAGACTTTGTGCAAGAAGCACAGCAGAGATTACTTAGCGCGTTTCACGAGTCAGTCTTAGGAGTAACTCGCTCTGTAACAGCTATTGACTCATTGAGCAATTATCGCCACACCTGGCACACCGACTGTGCCAGGCGGCCCAGGCCTGCAAACATGGAGAGAATTCAAAACCTCAAGCCATCATAATAATAGAAAGACTCATCAGCCGCCCAGGCAAAAGTCTGGGTATCGCCAAATTGAGCAGATCTGTGATCTTTGAGAGCATGCTAAAGAAGACGGCGTCAGATCTAGCGTGTCGCAGCTTCCGGATGCGGTAATTCTTTCGGGCCGTGGGGATGCGAACTGAGTGAGTTTTCCGGATATTTTTGAGCACGAATTGACATTGGTGGTGGGACAAAAGCTTGTACTGGGTAAGCAATGCTTTCGTGCCTAAGCTTATTGATATGAGCTTGCGCGGCGGACGTCGTGGTCTAGGAGCACGACTTTGAGCCTCGCGACACGGTATGTCTGCGACTCTGCGTCAGGATCTGAATCTGGCGACTCGCTCCGGATTGTCGTCGAGTTGCTCTGCTGGACCTACAATGCTTGTTAGAAGACAAAGAATGTCTTTGAGGTCCCGTACACAATAGCTTTGAGATTTCATACAATAGCATTGAACATGCACAAAGAATTTGGAGGCCTTCTGTCACAGGTCAATGACCGATAAAGCCTGTGCAAGCACAAAGACCTCCACATGTGAGTAGGGTATATGAATGCTGGAGAGGATATGGCACACCATCGGAATCACAACTTATCACTCGAGCAGTCAAAGCAATTGAACACGATCTTGCTGGTCAAGATATTCTAGTTCAAATCCAACGACATTCCACTCGAGAGCAGCCATACCGATCCAAGAATTTGCGAGTTTGCGAAGTACATCACAACTCTTTAACGCCATCATGCCTTTCATGCCAGAGACAACCTACAACACTCGCGCGGGTGAGGTCCGAGCTGCTTGTCGCCGTCAGCGCAAGTCTGCTGAAGACATGACTATCGACGAGATATGCGCTCTACCTAAGGACAACCTTGGCTATCAGTACCTGATCAAGCTCTTCAAACACCTTGAGGTTCATGATATCCTCTACAAGACCGCAAACGACCAGGACATGCTGACGTATGCAGCCCTTGTCAGCCGCTTCAAAAACGCCATCTGGCACGCACCACGTTCCGGCTTCTCACACATCAGGGTGGAGCTAGCCGTGCAGGAAGCTCGGATGCTCAAAGGCCTGAAACCCTTGCCCAACACGTTCATGCAAAACACCAAGTACGACGCAGAGCTCCGTGGCTTAAACTTCCCCAGACATCATCCGGACCTCAAGTCATGGCTCGAGCAGCACGGCGTCTACACTGACGAAACCTCGATCCCAATCATCGACCAGAAGAAACTGAACGGTGAGTTCAACAAACCCAAACCCAAGCGCGCCCGCAAAGTCATCAAAAACTCACTTACTCCCAGCAACATCCCAAGCTTAAAACCCAGCAGCTCCCGCCGCTCTCGAAAGTCCAAGAAGTCGAAGAAGAGCGTCGAGCCGGAAGACGAGAGGATAAGCGACGAGGAGTACGCAGAGAGACAGAAACTAGCCGAGGCGCAAGCTCAGGCTAGAATCTCAATAGGTCCCTGTTCTTGGCGTAAATTCGCCGAGAAGGTCGCCAACTACGTCCCGCCTCTACGCTCTGTACCACCAGATTGGGCAGCTAAGCTAAGTCCTCAGGAAGTCGCGCAGAGAGAACAAGCTCGTAAGGCAGCGATTGAGGAACTTGAGGAAGCTGTCTTGGAAGCTGATGACGCTTTTACGACTGCCCAGGATGAAGATTCGCGATCTAAAGCACAAGTCAGGCTTAAGAAGGCGAGATTTGAGTTGAGACTTGTTCGAGGGGATGATGATTTGATGGAGCTTGATGGGTAATAGTCTCGCGGCATTAACTGACATCCTGGGTTTTTTTGGCGTTGAGAGGTAGGTATGTGGAACTTGTACAGCATCATTTTGAAATCTGCTTTGATGGAACATTTTTTTTCTGACCTATATCATAATAGCTGTTCACGGCTTCTTTCCGATCTTGACTCGTTGTGGCGAACTGGCGAGACGTTCACATTAATATGATTTTTCATGAAGGAATTCTTCTCTTAGAAGCGAGGGGATTCATGCTAGACAGCTCATCTCGACAAAAAATTCTTAAGCGCTTGCTAGTAAGCTACACTACTCTCTCACCCACGTTACATGCACATTTCTCTCTTTTACCAGTAAAAGTCTTCTCAATTCGCATCTCGATTAACTCTGTGGAATGTGAAGCAACGACCGACCATACAGGCCACAGTTAGGATGCAACTGTTAACCGCAAAAAGAAACGCAGTGAAAAATTATCAATTGATTCATCTAAAAGACTTAATACCCCATTCCCATGTGATCGTACGCAAAAAGGTTCTCGGATTCCATTGATTTGTCTCATTTCTCATTATCCTCATAGCAACATCCTATTGCTGTCCGCCTGGGATCTGCTTGTTGATTTGTCCGTCAGCGAACTTGTTGATCTTGTCGTCGTACTTGTCACCGAGACCGGCACGGTCAGTGGCGGAGTCGATTTCTGGATACATATATCTGTCAGTATACAAGGGAACACTCACGGATGGAAGTTACAGTACTTACGCTTGTTGACCTGACCATCAACACCCTTCTCAATGCCAGATGGTTGGCCATCGGAGCTGCCGCCAGAGCCACCGCTCTTGACCTTGTCCTTGACCTTATCCATGAGTCCAGACATTTTGAATAGTGGTGTTGTTGTTGTTGGTTGTATGGAATCGATTTGTGTAGTTTGCAGTGCCCAAGAGCAAGCTCAAACCCATATAATATACCTACAGAACCCACAGCCTCAACGTCATTCCCAACAACTCTTCGAGAATCGACAGTCGTGCCAACTCGGCAGCTTGTCATGCCAACTTCAGAGCTTGGAAAGTGGTCACGCTAAACGATTCAATTGAGGACAGAACAAGCGTGATTGCGCAATGCCCTCGCGTATGGGAGCTCTGGATCTTCAGGGCATGACATGCGTCGGAACTGCAATGACGATGTAGGACCCACACGCGAGAGATACAGCTGGATCGGGGCGGTGTTGGTCAGGCTGGAATGATACGTGACATACGTCAATGGCGAGATGTCCGATGTGTCGTCGCCAGTGGTCACTGGTCATGCTGAGTTGCTCTTGACAGGAAAGTGCTGTTGTGGTGTTGTTGTCAATGGTTGTACGTCATTGCCAGGTTGTCTTAGAGTTTGATACTGCCTGCGTAGTTCTCGTCACAGCCTCCTTGGCTCTCGCTAAGCTCTTTCCTAACGATCAGATCTTTGTTCTTGCCCACCAACAACAATGTTTGTGTGCGGCCAGCAACAATTTGTTGCGTTACTCTGTAATGCATAGCAGTCCTGGTCCTCGGCAGTCATCATCGCATCAAAGCACATCGTACTGGCTTCACAACGGTAAACTCGCAGGTGTTCTTGCCTTTTCTGCGCATTTTCATGCTTCGATTGACAAGCTCGACCAGACATCCGTTCAAGCAGAGAAGTTACCGATCGGAGCAAGACAAGACCTTGAGGCACTTCCACCTGTCGGGTCTGCCAGAGTCATTTCAACATACCACGCAGCATAGACCCTCCAGCACTCTCGGATCATGGCCGACAAGCCGCAATACAAGGCGGACACGCCACAGGAGATGGACGAAACACCGCAGTACAAGGCCGATACGCTACAGTACATATTTCGAGTCGACACCAACCCGTTTTGGCCATTGATCACCCAGTTCCTCCACATGCCAGAATTTGACATACCCGAAAAGATTACAGCCGCCTTCAATGACTACGAGGATCCAGCAACGGTGCTTGGGGAGCTATAGGAGGCTTTCTTCGTAGCTGTTGCCACAAGTGGTAATCACAAATACCACCTCGGTCTTCTTGCCTTGCTTCGCAAACAACCTTCCTTGTCGCCATCCCCTTGCTGGAGCTCCGAGAGCGTGAAGAAATTGAGCAAGTACCCACCATGCAACGGAACGCTGGAATGGTAAGTAGCTGGACAATGCCACTGGTCTAAGAAATACTTGTTGACCATGTACAGGTCGTCACTACCAGGCATCCATGAAACATGGCAAAAAATGGAAGGCGCTCTGATCAGTCGACGACAGTCCATTGGTCTTCCACAGGGACGCATGGCGGACCCGTTCTCATGGGCGGCGATGATTCGAGAGCAGGAAGAGAGAGGAGCCACAGAATATTGCTGTTTTGTAAGTTTCTCGGCATATTGGCTCCATGAGACGTTCATGAAGGGGGGGCCTCGTGTTTGCCATCCGGTCAATGTTTTGTACGCTTGCAAGACTGCTCTGGAGCGGAATCCACCGGTTGATCCACATCAATACCGCTTGTGGACGATCGATGCTATGATCGCAACAGAGTGGCTTAGAGCTGCTGGTTGGGTGCTGTGGAAAGTCGGGGACGCAGGCATCAGGGAGGAACACGCTACGGCTTTGGCAGCAGGTACTCCTTTGTGGCAAGGTGAAGATGCCTTGACGCCGGCGCGCTGGGAACTCTGGGTGAGGCAATTGAGAGTCGCAGAGGTCTCGATGATGTGCCCGAGTAATCGGGTCCGCATCTTCCAGGCGTACCAAGAAATCGAGCCGTGGCTTCGGACCTAGCTAATGTCGACATTGCAACAAGGGACACGGCGGGACTGTTGTGAGCATCGGCTTTGGAGAAAGGAGCAGACCAAGGCATATTGACACTGGCGCAGTTGCCAATCGACCAGACTGGCAGGATTTGTAGTATCGTAGTTAGATAGGACTCTTCCAAACAACCGCTGGGATATTTCCTCATCACATTTGGCCAAGCTTACGAAACTCTTCTTTCACTCGAAGCTCCTCCCAAGCCACAACACTTGCCAGACCTCATCGGTAGCATTGCTATCTACAGCCATTCAGTAAGTCAGTCGCTGAAAGAAATAAGTATCTGCTGTGACATGAAGTCCGAACCTCGCGTCTCGCTGCCGCAGCCGCAGCCGCGGACGGCGATGGCGATGGCGTGCTCGATGTTGACCCACCCAGCGACGGCAATTTTTCATCGCCATCAACTTATCAGATCACCTCAGCATTTGCGCCGATACTGCCTGGATATAGCACAAATATAACACCCGGTAGGTCTCTTTCACATACATCACTTTGCAAAGCCAGAGATTTCGCCATCACCACGTCCGGGCGAGGAAATCACCGCCGCCACCATGGCCTCTCCAACCAATAAACATTCAATCTTCCGCTCAGTGCCCTTCCAAATCCTCGTAGCATGCGGCGTCTCCTTCACAGCACCAGGAATGTGGGACGCTCTCGGCGGCTTAGGAGCAGGAGGCGCCGCAGAACCCTACGCCGTGTCCGCAGCCAACGCCCTCGTCTACGGCCTCTTCGCCGTAGTCTGCGTCCTCGCCGGCGCAATCAACAACCGCATCGGCCTAAAATACGGCCTCGCGCTCGGCTCCATCGGATACCCGCTCTACGGAGCAGGCCTCTACACCAACAACGTCAACGCAAATCCCTGGTTCATGCTCCTCGGGTCCGCGCTCTGTGGCATCTCAGCGGGATTCTTCTGGGCTGCCGAAGCGGCCATCATCATCGGCTACCCGAGGCCCGGAGATCGAGCTTTTTACCTTGCAATCTGGCAGACGGCGAAAGCCGCGGGTCCGATTGTCGGCGGAGCGATTAATCTTGGAATGAACGCGAAGAGGGAGACGGCGGGGAGTGTTTCGAGCTCGACATATATTGTCTTTATCGTCATCATGTGTCTCGGTCTCCCGATCGCATTGTGTTTATCTCCCGCGCCGAAAGTCTGGAGGAAAGATGGGACGAAGATCCTCACGAGGATGAACGCAAGCTGGCTCGAAGAATTCAAAGCCGTGGCAAGACTTTTCGTCTCTCGAAGGATTTTATTCCTGTTGCCGGCGTTTTTCATCAGTTATTTTTATAATGGCTTTGTGAGTACCTGGCTCACGACATATTTTACCGTGCGGGCGAGGGCATTCTCGAGTTTTTTCACAAACTTTGCTGGGATTTTTAGTTCGTTTATCATTGCTGCACTTCTGGATAATCAGAAGGTAGGGATGAATAAGAGGGCGAAAATTGGATTTGTAGCGATTGTGACGGTTTTGATCGGGACGTGGATTTGGGCGACGATCCTCCAGAAGCAGTTTTACGACGCGAGCGAAGCGCCGGTATGGGATTGGTTTACGGAGGGGTTTGGAAAGAGCTATGCTTTGGTTTTCTTCTGGCAGTTCGGTGGACAAGCTTTTCAGCAGTTTCTTTACTGGCTTGTTGGACAGTACGCGACGGACCTCAGCGATGTCAGTCACCACACGGGTATTCTGAGGGGTACGGAGGCGCTTGGACAGACGGTTGCTTGGGCGATGCAGTCTGAGGGGAACGCGAATCACTTCGTTAGCATTGGTCTCAACTTTGGTATTACTGTGCTTTGCATCTTTCCGACCTGGATCGTGCTGTCCGAGCTGAAAGAAAGCCATGAGGTCGAGGTGACGGAGGACGAGGACGATGTGGATGCTATGATTAGGAAGCCGAGTACCAGCATATGAAGGTGCTTCCAATCGCTTCATCAATGGGAAAGGATTCCGTTGTGCCTCTCTAGTGTCTCTCGACGGAGCAAGATTCTCTTCTCGAGCTTGATAGCAGCCGACTCGTCTGGAAATCCTTACAAAGTATACTGGAAACCCGCCAATCCCTCCGTGCCACCGAGTCCCGCCCTCTTGTTTGCCTTCCACAAGCTCAAATCCAGCAACAAGATGATAACGATACTCAAAAGCATGGCCCCAATACACAGCCCGTATCCGTGATAGAAGTGCGGCTTGTCATACATCCTGAAAGCAAAAGCGCCCACAAGACCTCCCACAGCACCAGACCCGATGCTGAAAGCAGACGCCAGAGCTCGTCTCCATTGTCCTCTGATATTGTTTGCTTGCCAGGTCACGATGGCAGGAACATTGGCGCAATTTGGGAGAACGGCGAAGAAGACGCCAACGTACTGGGCGATATTGTTGCTAGCGAAGGCCATCATGCTTAGACCTGTCGACAGTTAGCGAAAAAGAAACCTTCCTTCCATGAGTGAGACAGGAACACGCACCGACAATGACCCAACAGTAATTTGCTATCAGGAATGGCGATCGAAGTTTCAACTTGTCTGAAAAATGAGCACAAACCCGACCCGCAATTGCTCCGACGATGTAGGGTGGCGCAGTGAGTGCCATTGCTTTAGAAGGAGGCAGGAAGTTCATGTTCTCTATCATCATGATTGGCAGTGCGAAGGCAACGGCATAGCCAACGAAGGCGCTCAATCCATGCAATGCCGCGAATGACCAGATCTTGAGGTCCCAGATGTGTTTCAAGTAGTCGCTGACGATGAATCTGGGAAACCTGTTAGCGAGTTTCCTCTATTTGAGCTGCAACATCGAGAACGAACGGTGTTGGCAACACGTCCTCGCGGTCGCGATCGATGCGCTCCACGACCCATGCTGCTTCGTCTTTTGTCAGGAACTTGACGTATGATCGAGCGCCTTGCATGATCTTCTCTGGGAAATCGACTATTAAGAAGAACGCGACTATGCTTATGAGACAGGTGACGCCGCCGTTCAGCAGGAAGATCCATCTGTGATGCGTCAGCCGGGCCGCTCAGATTTGCGTTTTCGAAATCATGTTACCTCCAGCCAGCAAGTCCCGGGCCGTACTCGGCATTGGGATTGGCGATGGGTGCGGTAGCATTTGCAGGAGGGCTGTAGGCAGGATAGCCAAAAGCTATGTTCTTGTTGTGGACTCCCCACCAGTCCGGTCCAGCTCCGAGGCCCTCAAGTTTCGAGACACCGGCAGCATTCATGCCGCTCATGGCTGCCGGTATGAGGCCAATGAGGAAGAATTCCGCGTTTGCTTTCGCGAGATCGTATCGAGGAAACCAGCATTGGAGCAGATACATGCAACCTGGGAAGAGGCTTCGACGAAGCTCAGTCAGTCATCACTGAAAGAACCTGAATAGCAGCAATACATACCCAGCCTCCCAAACACCAAGCATGATACGCAATGTGAGCAAGTGTGTCCAAGACTTTACGAAGCCAGAGGCGATCGTGGTCAGTCCCCAGAGAAAAGTGGTGGTAGTAAGGAACGTGCGAGGTCCGACTTTTCGCAGAACGACAGTCGAAGGCAGGAGCAAAAGAAGGTAAGGTGCGAAGAACACGGCATTCAGAATGTTGTACCGTTCACCCAGCAATTCCAAGTCTCTTCCCATGCCCGCGATCAGCGCACTGCCCATCGTCGTTCTATCGATCATCGACACCGAGTACATTGCCCCCAAAAGGATGACTACTCTTCGACCGATGCATTTCTGGATGTACTTCTGATCGTGTTTACCCAAGAGATTCGATCCTGTTGGTCGCAGTGAAGATTCCCAGCCTGTCTCGAGCTCTACTGCGTCGTTCTTCGGAGGCGTAATGAGAGCTGTCCTCGAGGTCTGCGGGATGAGGGCGGATCCTGAAGAATCGAAGCCATTAGCAGTGGAAGTGTTCTCATGGACTGTCCGTAAAGTTATCGTCGGTGTCAGTGCGTAGGCTGCCATATTTGAAAGGACTGGACGCCAAATGGCTGTAAGTAGGCCTGTCAGATCACAGATTGGTTATTGTTTACATGATATACTCAAGTGGTGAAGTGCTCTTGAGTGAGAGCAGGGGTAAACCAATGTGTCGGAGAGCCATCTCGGGCACAGGAGTGTTTGAGACTGTTCAGCATGCGTATCGTACAGCCATCAGGTTGTAAACAGTCCCATGCAATCAGCATGTATAGGAAGCTGACGTCTCCTCGCTTGCGAAGGCCCTTTCCCCTGGAGAGCTGCTCAAGGGTTGGGTTTAGGGTAGGGAACAGGCTGGTTTAAAGGACCACTCGTCAAGCCTGTATGATCGTATTGTCCAATGCCTACCGAACTTGCGCGCTATCATGGTCTTGGCCAGACAGCGTAATGACAGACATCGGTGTTAAAACGTCGCCGGACCCCGATCAGTACGAATGCAGTGCTGCTGTCTTCAATATGTTCTATTCGCCCAGTCTTGGTACTCAGCCAGCGAGAGCCCAAAATTATTGATGAGGCGCTTACGAGGCGAATGCTGTAGTGAAGAAGCTATAAGTGCTTATCAGTGCATCTCGGATGCAGCCTGATGCGATATCCGGAAGTATGATTTGGCTCGGAAGCGGAGTGACAACGGCACGTCTTGCAGTTCTGCAACTGCTATGTATGATAACCGCCATCTTGACTTGAGAGTCCAGAAATGCACGCTCTCAGCGTGTTTCGACGTCTGTCGCAGGCTCTCGGAAGATTGCGTAAGTAAGCAGCGGATGGTCGAGCATCCTGACGACGTATGCAATAATATTGTATCTCTCTTGCTCGTAGTTCCAACGTCTTAGAGCAGTCCAGTGTGCAGTCATCATGTCATACCGTATCACACTGCACATCCAAGCCGACAACCGCGTTCCTGCATTAGCCAGGGAAGATTTGTGGCGGCCCCTTTGAAGTTTTGTGCCATCTGAGTCAGCAGCTAGCGGAATGCAGTAGGGAATGGCATGTGATTGCGGCTTTTCGTGGTCACGTTGTTGGTGTGGTGTGAGACGCGGAGGTGAAGATGAACATTGAAGGGGCTCCGGTCGACGTCGCAAGTTTTGCCGAGGAAGTGCCAAGCCTCGGACCATAAAATATCAATTGCAGCATACAGTTCTAGACGGCAGTATCTTCGAATTACCGCGACAAAGAACGATATCGCACCAAAGACGCTCGATTACGCACGTATCTCCGACCCTGAAGCTAGTTCGAATACGCTTCGAAGACATGTACGCTTCGAAGAGCGACCAAAAGACTTGCCAGACTTATGCGGACGTGGTATATTGTGAAAAATGCAGTACAGGAGCCTGGACACAATAGTGTATACAGTATGAGAGAAATTTCAAGGAAGCATGACAGCAAAGAGAAGTTTTATAATAAGTGCAAATGATAGGTCTCGCATCACATGAATCCTTGTGATTCACGGTGGTCCGAGAGAAACTATAATACATCGCGTTGCGTTAGAACTACGGCGCACGCGTCCTTCTTTTCCTCAGGATAATACAAGACTACCTAGTGAGACCTATAGACTTCTTCACAATGCCCGCAGCTAAGAGTAAGATGTCCTCCACCAAGTCTTCTAATGCTTTGCAGCTAACGACGCCCCAGGAAAGGCAGATGGACCGGTCGAGGTCGCCTTGATCAAGCGGCAACGCTGCCTTGAGGCCACTCTGACCGAAGATCAACTCGAGACCATGACCAATGAAGAGCTCATCAAATCCATAAAATCACTTCAACAAGCTCTCCGCGAGAGTCAAGTACTTGCCGAGACGTCTGGCAATGTGTCGAAACAGTCTACTTCCGAGATTTGGCCTCCGGAGAAGATCGCAGAGCGGGCTGAGAAAGTTCGTGAGCTCTGCCGCAAAGAAATCAAAAAACAGATGAAGTGGTGAGTACATTGAAGGTGCAAGGCATGACTCTACCAAAGATGGGATGGGCTTGCCTCTGGACCGGAACACATTTGGCCTACTCCAGCAGTCGCACCCAGACCCGCGTCTTGTTGCTGACACTCTGTGCCTTATAGGCAGCCATCTTGCAAGAGAGGCTCCACTAAATGGAGCTACACCGGCATCGTGCCTGATGCCGAGGTCTTCAAGGCTGTGTTCAGCATCGAGAAGGGCGCGAAGCCATTCAAGCTGAAGAAGATTGACATGCGCAACTTTGAAGACATCGTTGGCGACATTTGCGTCTCGGTGAGTCGCAATGTGTACCACTACTTCGGCAATGAATTGACAGTGTAAACAGTGTCGGTACTCTTATCTCAGCATCACAGGGAGTGATGTCAATCTGAGATGGAACGCAGAGGAGTTGACCTTCCAGCTGTCCGGGACGTACGGTATTGATTTGTGACCAACCAACCGACTAAGACCTTGTCTACTAGAATGGCGACAGCTCCACACTCGGAGCTCGTCCGATGCCCTCCAAGTCGCTGTACAGTCTCCACCCATAATTCAGCCCCTTGAGATTGAACCTCAGCTTCTTATCCATTGCGTCGATCCGAGCCATGTCCTCCGTTGCCAAATCAAAATAGCTGTCTAAGTTCTGCTCCAGCTGCCACGGAATCGTGCTTTTTGGAATCACGCATCTGCCTTTGGAGATTCCCCAAGCTAGAGCAACCTGCGCGGCTGACTTCGAATACTTCCGACCTATCTCATGCAGGATGGGGTCATCAAGTAATTTCGGCATAGACTGACCGTGTTTGTAGAAAGTGTTTTGATTCGCGAATGGACTGAACTGGATGAGTTGGATTCCGCGCTCGCGATGCCAAGCGGTAAAACTGTGCTGTGCGAGATAGGGATGGAGTTCCTGTCGATGACCAGAGTCAGCGTCCACTTCCTGCTCCACACTGGAATGTTGGAGATCACCATTTGATGAACAGCTGGGACCTGTCCGAAGTTAGTACGACCAGACTTTCACAGCATTTAACGGCGACATACTACGCTCCCTCGCTCAAGGATATTCTCCATCTCTCCCTTACTAAAATTGGACATTCCGATCGCCTTCACCTTCCCGGTCTTCAGGAGTTCCTCCATGGCTTTCCAGCAGTCGACATAGCCATGCCCGTCCGCGAGTATGATGTCTCCACTGGCGTCCTCCCTGGGAAATCTATTCGGACCTCTCTTGAAGCTGCATGGGTAGTGCATCAACAATAAATCCACATAATCTGTCTGCATATCTGCAAGAGAGTCATTGACCGCCGGCTCGACATCGTCAGGATGATGGCTATTCGACCAAAGCTTGGTCGTCAAGAATATGTCCTCTCTGGGCACGCCACTCTTTCGAATACCACGGCCGACCTGCTTCTCGGTATCATACACTCGAGCTGTGTCTATATGCCGGTATCCGAGCTTCAGTGCTGTAGCCACCGCATCTTCTTGCTCGTCTGGATCCTGAAATGTCCCCAGTCCGATCGCTGGTATCTTAGCGCCTGTGTTGAGTGTAAAGGTCTTGAGCGAGCGATGAGGCGGACTGAATAGACGTCTTGCTATGGGCAGAGAGGATGGATCACGAATGGAGGCGAGATGGAGCTTGCTCAGTGATCTGGACCACATCCTGTCTACGCTGAAGTCTTTGTTGTCCACAGCTTGGAAGAATTACAGGAAGACAACACAAGCCCTGCTTCACGAGGACAACGGGGTAGCTACAACAGGCAATCGCGCGAGCATGGGCATAGCTCTCCACTCCAAACGTCAGAACCCAGCCTGCCAAGCAGCGCACATCCAGCAAAGCTCATAATCATCGCCGTGGACACCTGATGAGGCGCAATATGCACATGCGATCCACCCACGAAATGCCGTCTCCTCTGGAGATCAGTTTATACAGCAAAGCAAAGTGGGGCCAAGCGGAGGAGAGTACAACACGCCATGCATGATCTAAGGAGCCGACGACACAAGGGTAGCTGCAGGTCATGCCGGCTAAAAAGAGAGCATGTCACCTCACGAGAAGATCATTGAGTTCACTTCCTCCACAAAAAAAAAATGTCAGGCCTTCTCCTAGCCGGAAAATCCGCAGCAATCACCGGCGGCGTCACGGGAATCGGAAAAGCCATCACTCTCGAATTCCTCCGACAAGGCGCTTCCGTCACCGTCAACCATCTCGACGACAAAATTTCTCATCACCATTTCCATCTCCTCCGATCCCAAGTCCCCGCGCAACAGAAATCGAAACTCCAAGCCGTGCCGGGCGACATCGGGCTTCGAGCGACGGGGAAGAAACTCGTCGACGCTGCGGTGTCGTCGTTTGGGAAGTTGAATGTTTTCGTCGCGAATGCGGGGGTTAGTGAGTTTCGAGAGTTTTTGGAGTTGGTGTCTTTCCCCTTTCTTACCTACTATGTATATATATCTGATTTTCGCTAGTCTCGACCCCGAAACCCTCTCATCCCACATCCACACCAACATCCTCGGAACCTTCTGGTCAACACAAGCCGCCGCCAAACAATTCATCTCCCAACATGTCACAGAAGAAGGAACAGGAGGGGGTAGCATCATCGCCATCTCCTCGATCTCCGCCCATCTCGGTGGCGCGCAACAAGTGCATTACACGCCGACAAAAGCCGCGGTTCTAAGCATGATGCAGAGCCAGGCGTGTGCGTTGGGGAAGTTTGGGATTCGTTGTAATGCTTTGCTTCCCGGGACGACGCGGACGGGGCTTGCGGTCGAGGATTTGAAAAATTTGGGGAAATTGGAGTATCTGGAGCGAAGGACGCCGTTGGGGAGGGTTGCTGAGCCGGAGGATATGGCGGGGCCGGCGGTGTTTTTGGCGAGTGATTTGAGTCGGTTTGTTAATGGGGCGGGCATTGTGGTTGATGGGGGGATTTCGGTGAGTTTGCAGTA
>LFZN01000109.1:0-30321 GCA_001578235.1 Pseudocercospora eumusae | reverse complement strand
TTGGAGGATGTGTTGGTGTTGATGTTGTGGTGTTTTTGATGATGCGATTCTCGTTGAATGTTCGGCGTGGGTTATGGCATTCCCTCCTAGTCTAGGCGCATGGCTGAGTCCTAGATGGGGACGCAGGTCGTTTGTCAATGGACCATCGGGATACATGAGTGGTGTGTGAAGAAGACAAAATACATCTAGAAATGCCACTGGTTTGTAGGCTCTAGCGGGCGGGTTACGCGTATTATGACTAGCATGTGAGGTTTGACGTTGAAGGTAAATGGTCTGCCTGTGAATAATTCAAGGCGCAGACGGGCATGTGCTTTCGATTCACATGCAAGGGCACGGCAAAGCTCCGTTTAAGCCGTGGTCGAGCATTAAGCAATCTTTTCCAGCTGTGTCGTTCCTCGAAAAGATTCTCTATGGGCGTATCTTATCTTCTGGAGAACGAATGTATTGGTGTCCGACCACGTTGGCCGGGAAGTTGGCAGCAGGATTGATCCTTTAAAGCGATCGCGTGAGTAGCTTGCGTGAGCAGGTCGACGAGACGATATATACTGTGCGCCGTTTCGTCATCTGTCTCCGCTGCTTACGTTGTTTCATGATGGCTGCCGAAGTGATTCCGCGTACTTGTGCCAGGCTTGGCACTTTTCTTTCTGCTTGCCACGCAGCCGAACGTGGCGAAGTCCATTCTTTCGCGTACGCTTGCGAACCACTTTAGTGAGATCAAAGGCTTCTTATAGATGGAAGCATCGCTGGTCAGTGCGGGACATTCATTTGCCGCTCGTGTACCTGCATATTCGGCTGAACTTGTTGTCCTCTAACGGCTTTTCGTCACAGATCTTGAGATGTGACAGAACCAAACCGATAACCATGAGCAACCTATACGGCCTTTTCAGCAGCAAGCGGAACTCCAGTTCCCTTAGCATCAATCAGGCTGGAGAGCGCATACCAAGGCATTCTTCCGAGAGACGCCAAATCGAGCCACTGATTCAAGATTTCGAAACGGATCAGAGTCGATACTATCGAAGCACAGAGTTCCAGCAAGCGTTGCTTGAAGATCAAATCGAAAGGAGCTTGACACCTCCAGCAAAAGAGGCTGATGTAGATGACATTGGACGTTCCTCCAGATATCGACTTTCGCGAAGGAGTTATGCAGCTTCAAATTCATCTTTGTCGGCGGCATTGTTCGACGCAGATAGTGAGATGCAACGAGCCGGAGAACGAGCTGAGACTCAAGAGCCGCGTCCTGCGTATGACTCCGTACTTCTTGGCTCGAAGGCGGCAGAGTCGAGCGGTGGGTCTGGGGCTTCTTTTAAGCATTACCTGCCGAGAATACATTTCGAGGGTATAGGTAAGAAATTCCGATGCTGAATCGTGCGGATGATGAGACTGATTTTGAGCAGGTCCTCTGATCAATTTTTCTCGAAATTGGAAGACAGATTGACTATCGAGGATGGATTCGAAGAAATAGGTCCGAGTCAGGCGTTGGTACATCGATGCCGCTGTCACTTCTACACAGCTGTGAACTTTCCTTGGACGGCGTTGTGGTATGAGTTATTCGGTCTCCGAGATATGCTCTCTAGTTAGCACTAAGAGTTCAGAAATGCTCGCGGTCCCGGGGATTAGAAATGAAGGAGAGTGTCGATGAAGAGTGAGAAGTGAGGTGGCCACCACAATGTCGGTGCGGCAATTCGCTGTCGAGATGAAGATTCTGGCGTTGGTGAGGTACTGCTGTGCGACATATCATACGTTTCAAGAGTAGAGTAGAGTAGAAAATGCCCAGAAGCAAGGGTCTCGGCTCCATGCCAGACCCACTCCAAGACAATGCCCAATTGGCTGTGACGGGTCGGCGCCTTCCGCTTTCCGCTTCCCGGGCCGCTGCGCGCTTGCCTCTTCGAATGCCATTATCGTGAAACGGCTTCGGCGTCTCGCATCTCGCATCTCGCATCTCATCACCGACGTGCGTATAAGAGCAGAACACAGCAGCCGCTCGTTCATCAGTATTTTGCCTGTGCGGTCATCGGAGCCCAGAACTCGCTCCCTTCCTGACAGAGCCATCATCATCACCAGACAAGTCGCTCGCTCCTTTCTTCTTTGTCGGCTGTTTGCGACATCTCTGCGTCACTTCTTTCTTTGGTCGCGACATCTCCCTTGCACATCCATGTATTGACCGCGTCGTCCCAGCTCACCGCAAAAGCACCTCACGGCCTCTGCGCCACCAGCATCGCCGGAACGCGATTTTGCCCGCAGACATGGCGGCAGCCGGCGTCCCCACCGTCGACCATGCTCTTCAGGAGAAGGAGAAGCTGATTCCAGTCAATGGCCCCTCCGCCGTCGACCATGCCGTGCAAGAGAACCCCACTCCGCTCAATCGCGTCCCTACCGTCGACCATGCTGTTCAAGAGAACCCGACTCCAGTCAATCGCCCCTCCGCCGTCGACCATGCCGTGCAAGAGAACCCGACTACAGTCAATCGCCCCTCCGCCGTCGACCATGCCATGCAAGAGAACCCGACTCCGCTCAATCGCGTCCCCACCGTCGACCATACCATTCAGGACAAGCCAGCTCCGGCCAATGGCGTCCCCGTCGGCGACCATGCCATTCAGGACAAGCCAACTGCAGTCAATGGCGTCTCCCATGCTGTTCCGGCTGCCCAGGATCCAAGGCGAGCCTCTGCCGTTCAAGACGAGGAGAATTTCGTGCCACGACCCATGTTCCATCATAGGACCGTCCACCCCGTCGACATCGAGGACTATTTCAGAGGACCCCGAGACGCCACTCGCCACTCGAAATGGCCAAGTTTCTCGCGAATGCATGGCTCGATATTGCCCAAAATGATAGTGCCTCTATCATGTGTAGCGGCGTGGGCCACTCTGATCACCTGCATATCCAAGCTTGTGCATCCGCTTCAAGTCGACTCCGTCCTTATAACCATAACCGGTTTCGTTGTGAGCTTAGCGCTGTCCTTCAGGGGCACGACTGCGTACGAGCGTTATACAGACGGCCGGAAATATTGGGCGCAGCTCCTACTTAATGCTCGTAGTCTTTCTCGGCTAATCTGGGTGCATGCTCTAGAGTGAGTTGAGTACAGAATGCGGCGGACATGCACGGCACTGACCTAATATCTTAGACGCCACGAGGAGTCAGCAGAACTTGGCAAACATGATCTACTTGCCAAGCTCGCCGCGCTTCAACTGATTAATGCCTTTGCCGTCTCTCTGAAGCACAGGCTGCGTTTCGAGCCTTCGATCGACTATCCGGATCTTGCTCCGCTGCTGAGCCACCTACACACGCTTGCCGGCGATGCCGACCAGAGCATGCTTCATGAACGAAGAATCTCGAAAGCCAAGGCAGTTGGCCAGTACCTGGGAGTTCCGATGGCTGTGGACAATCCACGTCGACTGCTGAAAGAATCGAAAGAGAATCTCGGCAATCTGCCTTTGGAAGTCCTTGCCTATCTGGCTTCATACGTCGAAAGTAAGCTTCGAGGACACACGACTTGGCAGCTGTACATGCTAATCGTTCCGCAGACATATTCCAGAATAAGACCTTGACGATTAGTTGTCATCAGGGTCAGGCTATGACGATGCTGTTCAACTTTAGCGACGTCTTAGCAGGCTGCGAGCGTGTGGTGAACACCCCTCTTCCGGTCGCTTACTCCATTGCGATTGCCCAGATCACCTACGTATACGTCTTCGCTCTTCCTTTCCAGCTCGTGGGAAGGCTCCATTGGGTCTCCATTCCAGCTACCATAATAGCAGGATACATCATACTTGGCCTCGCACAAATCGGCCAGGAATTGGAGAATCCATTCGGACACGATGTCAACGACTTGCCCTTGGACTCATTTTGTGCCGAGATTGCGACTGACATCGACATCCTGACTTCTGCCCCTGCGGCGCTCAACGATAAAGCCTGGATGCTTCACTCTGGTGCAAAAGTCCTATGGCCACTCAGCAACATGGAGTACAAGGCTTGGGAGAACAAGAGCGAGGCTGAGATTAGGGCAGCGCTGAAGGCCAAGGCCGAGAGTCGCGATGTGAAGCATGATCGTATGGCGACCTTTGTCGAAAGCAAGACGCTCACAAACGAGCCCAAGGCATAGAATCATATGGAAGGAGGCAGAAGTTGGAAAAGCGTTGCAGCGATAGAGAATGATTCTGGATATGATCGACATTGGTCTCAACGAGAAGCAGAGCAATTGACATTGACACGACAAAAATCTCAAGATATATAGCTGAGATAAGTCCAACGCCACTATCGCGGCAGAAGAGCTCGCAGATATATAGGCCAACTTGATCTTGGCAGCTTCAGCTGTCTGCATTGTTGACTTTTTCTTATCACTTCTCATCACACATCATGGCTAGCTTTAACAATTCTTGAAGTGTCCAACAGACTTACGTCCGGCGAGATATTCATGTAAGACGTTGAACTGACTTTGATGAACAGACCTAGTCCCACGATTCGGCTTCGGGCGGACTCGGTGCTAGTTAGTGACGAGATGTAAAAAAAGGGTAGGCGCGGGCGCAGGCAGCAGCAACAGGATTCTTTGGAGTTTGGAGGAAGTTTTGATGACTGTTACAGTAGAACTATAGCATCTACACGCATCGGAGGGCTATGTCCTTTACGCTTAATAGTTAAGCCGAGACTGTAATTACTAGCTAGAAATGGGGAGAAGTTTATAGCTTTCTGATGCGTTGAGATGCTGTACACAACATCCGGGCTTAAGGTTAGCCCTCTTAGATGTAGATCGTAGTAATGCTAGTTAGCTTAGAGAGTGACTGTGAAGTTGAAGACGGGCTTATTAAATTTGAGACTAGGGAGATGGTTGTAGAGGAGGAAGATGATGAGAATAGGAATGTAAAGGTGGATTCGAGTGATGGAGATCTGGAACTGGAGGTTATGGCGAGGAAGAAGCGTAGATTATGCAGAGATAAGCCACTTTCGTAGCCTGAAGTGAAATCAAAGTACCATAGGAAATCAAATCCTGCATTGAGATTGATCGCGTACTAGCCTGTGCAAATCAAGGCGACTGTCGAACACAGATATCTCAATCCGTACGTCAGTCCAGAACTCGGTAAGTCGACACATCGCCTAACCCTAACTTATCCTTCTTGATGATGATGGTTGACTCATGCTCCAGTCCGCATATAACGCATACTGACGCGCCACATTTCAGAATGGATGAGAACGGCAATCCTTTTTTGGCGAAGTCTTTTGCCGCATGCGTAGCGATGATGATTAGAAGCTATCGAAGATCAAAGCAGAGGCGCTGAGGGAATAAGTACCTTGGAGGCAAGTAGAAGAAGAAACGGCGGATAGGGTAAGGATCTGGAGATGGAGATGGAAATCGAGGCTGATGAGATCTGGTTGCGAATCCTGGAAATTAAGCGCAAGTTGGCGGGTAGGAAAAAGGGAAGATGAGAAGGTGTAGTTGGGATTGTAATTTTAAACTTTCTCGGCCGAGAAATAGAATAAGGTTGCTGGGCCATCACCATCCCTGCACCAGGCAAACTCAAGACACGTCGCGATCACGCTTCCCGTCTAGTCTACTCGGTACAATATAATGCAAAGTGATGTGAACACTGCTTACTGTCAAGAATCTTTGGGTCCGCTGACGGGAAGCACGTTCAAGCCATTGTGGTCGTCGTCGAACGCGTTCAAGTCATGAAAGAGCCAACACAGCCGGATCACTATAGGACTCTGGGTCTCAATGTGAAAGCCACGAAATCTCAGATCAAGCAGACGTTCAACAAACTAGCGAAAAAGTGGCACCCTGACAAGAACACTCCTTCGAAGCAGATTGGGGCCACTACATTCTTCCAACAGTTGCGGGATGCATATGATACTCTTACGGACGCGGAGCAACGAAAAGCCTACGATGCCGGCTACGCTAGTATCAAAGCTTTGTGGGACGCGTATGACCGGCAAGCCAAAGTGCTCGAGTTGAAGAAAGCGAAGAGATCAAAGTATCACAAGGCACGATCCTTGTATCAAGCCTTTTGCTGACTAGTGCCTCAGATTCTCGCAGAGTATGGTTGTCTTGCGAAGCGCAACAGAAGACTTCTCCGTACACGAGCACATTATCACAAGTCGATCAGAGTACATGCAACGGAGGCTGGAGAAAGTGGCGGCAGACGAGAACAACAAACGAATACTCGACATGACCGACGAAGAAGGCGATGTCATCTGTGCTTATGTCAACTAAACCTACGAGAAAAAGGTCGACACGGAACTCTGTCAGGAGGTGATGGCGTTTGATGGCGATCTTGACGACACAGCGTCGATCAAGCACCAGCTAGTCTTCCTCGCTCAGCTGCTCGTCTTCGGCGAAGAGATCAGAGACAATGACTTCTTCAATGAAGTTATTGATACACTCTCGCGGAGAATAGATAAGCCATCCTCGGAGGGCAAGTTTTGCTTCCCTAGACCCGATTCAATCCAAATCATTTACGAGGGCACGCATGAAACATCGCCTGCGAGAGCAATGCTGGTACATTTGTACGCCGAGAATGCTTTCGACACCTGGTTCTGCGATGACATGGACTACCTACCAAAACAGTTCACATATGATGTGCTCAGGAAAGTTTTGAAGCTTCGGCCACCAGGATTGAGAACAGCAAAAGTCTACAACAGCAGAATGGATTGGCATAAGGATTGCAGCTAAAGAGGCGCCCTTCTGGATTACAAGGACCTCTCGGCCTCTTCGTCAACATTGCAGAGTCTACTTTCCGAATGAGACTATATGTTTCAAATTGAGTCGGGCACCTTGACAGAAGTAGAAAGGCATCAGGCGATCTCGATAGAATCCACAGATCAGCCTGGAGGCTCATCCGAACTCGAAGATCAAGGAGCGAGAGCAGCATCGTGCCACTACAAGCAACCAATCCGGATAACCAGAGAGGGTGACGTGGAGCGCAAAGAACAGTCAAGCGGATCCTCACACGCCGGATATCCACAGTAGCAGAACGTGAATCAATATGGTGCGAAATCATGCAGATCTGATCATCAGCAATGGATAAGTACCCCACGATCTCCGGGCCACTTGACGCCCGCTCGGCCGTTTGAGAATTGCACCGGAAGAATTCTCCGGCTTTTCCGGAAAGCGACCAAAGTGGCCTCACCCTCAGCCAGGCCCCAGGCTGACGCAGCCTTATTATGCAACAAGCTTTCCAGCCTTGCCTCTCAAAAGACTGGAGACCGAGAAAAGTCGTCTCCTATCGAAACCGAATACCGCAGATCTCAGTATTCAAGACTCGCACGATCTAAAGAAGCTCTAGAAGAAGAAGAAAAAAAAAACAAATCCACCATGAAACTCGCCCAAACCTCATATCCGGACAGCGAACCAGAACCAGAACCAATATAAAATCTCACAACAATCAGACCTCTTTCGCCATTCCATTGTCCACATCACCATCATCAGCATCATGAAGCTCCTCATCAACCTCTTCCTCCTAGTGGCCCTCGCCACCGCGGCACCTTTGCCTTTGCCCATGCCTGCTACCACCATCATCACTTACGGCGCATTGGGCAAGGACAAGCCCGAAGGCACCGGACCTGGCAAACCTAGTGAATGATGATTATTCAAGAGGCTGTAGAGGTGCTTCGGGGTGTAAGGATGGGAAATTTTGAAAAGAGGTAAGGAAGAAGGGACAGGTATGGGGAGTGGACAGAGTGCTGATTTGGAAAGTGTGCAGATGGATGATGAGTTTGGGTTGGGAGATTACGAGAGGGAGCTTGTGTTGTTGCGGGCATATGGTTGTTGGATCGATTGTGGACGAGAGGCGGCTTGTGTCGTGGTGGGGATATGGCAATTTGTAAAGTCTTGGTGAAAATGCTTCGATCTCTGCAATTTGAGAATAGAAGTTAAATCACTACATACGAAGGAAGGAAGGAAGGAAGGAAGGAAGTTTTTTTTTTCTTATTTTCGTCAATCTTGCAACGACTCACAGTAGTCCTCCAAGAATCCAGCGGTCACTTCCCTCCTAGACGTCTAAAGACCTACATACCCATGCATTTTCCATTCCAATTTTTTTTTCTCTTCTTCTTTTTTTCCTATCGACACTATCACACCGAAGTGCCGTGCCGTAACAAAACTAGACCTGCGACTTTGGTCCGAGGTTCCGTAGGAGAAGAAGAAGAAGAAGAAGAAGAAGAAAAACAAATGTACTAAGAAGAAGATTGTGTTAGTTAGTTAAAGTAGGCTCGCGTCGAGAATCATAACTAGAAATAACTACACAAGTCCATGTATGAATATAATAATCTATACTTACACCTCCCCCTCGCTATCCCAAAGTACAAATCTCTTATTTCCCCTACGAATCTCTCTTCTTCTCGCCTTACATACACCAAATCTCGTCGAGATTTTTTCTTTGATGGATGTAAAATAAGTCAGTAGATAGTACGAATTTTTTTTCTTTCAAAGGGACGGATATCATAAAGTCTAAAAAAGATCTAAAGAATTCTAATTATTATATACTAATATATAGTATAACTTTTTAAGGATTTCTTTTGAAGTGTTTTTTTTTTCATAGGACGTGGATATTGGCTGCCATTCGTCCTCTTCTACGTCCCCGTCGTGCAAATCGACAATCATGCGGAGTTTAAGGGTATGCCGTATTGTTTTTATAGGGAATTTAGTATTCTGTCTCGGCTACTTTGTGTTCGAGGACTTCTTCGTCTTATCTTGCTAGAGATATGGACACTTCTCCCCAATGCCATTCAGCTTCTGCATCGCCTCTCCCTCGTATCCAATATCCTCGAGAATCGGAGCCATAAATCGACATTTCAGAGCCCCACAGCCTTGTCTTCGGAGATTATACAAGTAGAAGTCTAGTCAAAGGTCCCAATCGCATCACATTCCCATCATCCGTGTCCGATCTGTTCGCCGCGGTCGTGTTCGTGATCATGCCACCTCATCGGCTCGTCTAGCCCTTCAGTTCGGGCATCACCAAATTTTGGCTTTTGGACCGCTTCTTCACGCGAGATCGATCTTTGACTAATAATGCTTTCTTGGAATTTGCGACACCGAACGCCTCTTCCAGCGTTCTCATACGCACGTAGCTGGTCGGTCTGGATCTGTCTTTCTGTAACGCTTGAGATGAGGTTTGCCTAGCAAATTGATGATTAAATAAAATTCTCGTTGATGCTCCTCTCGCGTGGCATGACTTGCAACTCTATCGTTGTGAAAGGCGGTAGGTAGGCATTCACTTGCGAAATTTTAAATAAGGGTGTTCCGTTCCTGACGTCTAGCGTCCGTCTTGGTGCAGGCAAACTTTGATATGCATGGTGCTGTGGCTTTTCTTCGAGCAAAGAAGTTCTAGTGAACGATCATAGACCTCTTTGATGCCAGATGAGCGCTCACATGCTGCATGTCTGGGGCCAGCTAGCGGACGAGGCGATAGATTGTGTATCTCAGAAAAGAACAGCAAGTCAAGTCAAAAGAAGCTCCGCAAAGAGAGGCCTCGCACCTTTGCTATTCGTACTCGAGCAAACAACAAACAAAACAGATCCATCCATCCATCCATCCCATCAATAAAAGCGTCAAGTCAAGTCAAAAAAAAAAAAGAGAACATCGTCTTTTCATTTCATTCGCACTGACTAGCAGCAATTGCCATCATATACTACTATACAAGAAGAATCAGCGCTTTTTTCGAGGATTTCAGCGCAAGCAAGTTTCCTGCCATGCGCACCGCATGCCCCAAAGCCTCCAAAGCTGCCAGCGCCCTTTTGTTGCTTCCATCATGTCCCACCGTGTCCAACTAAAACTTGATGCGCACCGCGCCACATATCCTGTTCTCTTCATAGTGCGGCGCTTGCAGTGCGCTGTCGACGGTCATCGACGTCCGACCTACGACCTGTTGCGGCCAGATCGTCTTGGTTCTCCAGACTCGGTTGCGGCGCGCTTGGGCTCTTTCTTCTTCGCCTCCTTCTTGGGCTTGGTTTCGCCATTGGCATCCTTCTTGGCTGGACGGCCCTTCTTCTTTGGCGCCTCGCCGTTCTCCTTGGGTTCGGCGCTCTTCTTCTGCTTCTTGGCATCACCGCCCTCTTCATCCTTCTTCTCTTCAGAAGTCTCCTCGGCCTTGCGCTTGTCGCCAGTCTCGGCGTCGCCATTCTCCTTCTTCTCGTCATCTTTCTTCTCATCGTCCTTCTTGTCCTCCTCTCCGTCCTTCTTCTCTTCGCTCTTGTCCTCCTTGTGTCCGTCACCCTTCTCTTCCACGTCAAGCTCATTGGCCTTCTTGACTACATCATGGCCCGAGCGTTGAATCTTGACGGCCGGGTTGCCAGGCTCGCCGTCCTTCTTGACGACGTTGTTGTTCTTGGTGGTCATCTCGAGCGTGCCCTCCTTGACCTCAGCGACTTCACCGCCAGGACGGCCGCCGGACCATTGCCAGGAGACTGTTGGCGAAGCAGCGCGTTAGCGAGATTCTTCACTCTGCATGCATTGACAGTGTGGGTGGTAGCTGGGCTGGGGAGACTGGATGACTAAGCGGGCAACAACCAGGAGCTCTGGGCGCGCGCGACAATGCGGGTAGTGGTGTGAACGACGCGCTCTTTCGGCCGCTGATGCATCGACGAGCTGTAGTGGGTGTTCGCGATCGCAATGCAAGTGATGGCGTACCTTTGTCTCCCTCCTTTGGCTGGTTATCTGCCATTGCGACTGAAGCTGGCCGGCGTCGATGCGGGTCTTGGCGCAAAGCGTCTGGAGAGTGGAGAGATGACTGCGCAGGGAGATGAGTAGTAGTAATGGCGTCGCCTGAGGGCTCTGCAGGATGTGAGATGGAAAGTGAGGTGTTTTGGTGCGTGGATGGAGGAGAAGGGAAAAAGATGTCGGTTGCACTCTCACAGGACTCGAGAGGCTGGGCTGGCAACCGGGGCCGGGGTAAGTAACTAGAGAGAATGGAGACGGGGTAAGGTTCGCGTCATTTTTGCCGAGCCCCATGCTTGGTGTCGGCATTGGCTCTCTCTATGTATATCATCCTTTTCATCAACAACACGCCGCCTGCTTGTAAAGGCTTCAGCGGGCATCCATATGGGCGGCGTATAGCGTATGGCATATACAGAAGCTAAAGATCGGGTAAAATGTCTCGGAACAAGACCTCTCGATTCTAGCAAGGAATGCCGCGTGCGGAACAAGCATCACGTGTCTCGTACCTTGCCTCGAGCTTGTCTACATCACCTCGTCGAACTCTAGCCGAGCACGCAGTCACCTACTTCCCAATTGCCAGTCTCGTCCTGGGCTGACCTTATATAAGACAACCGTAGACTTCTCGACCCCATTAATAAGAGCGACACACCTCGTATATCGTCCTCAAAGAACAACCCATATCAAGCGCCACTATTGCTAGCACAAATCTTGGCCTATAATATAACACCTCTAATCATGAGCGGGAACCAATGTCCATCTTCTCTCGCTACACCCGAGTCTCCGCCTACCGGGATGCGATGAGATTTGTAGACATGCGCTAATCACAATCGTCTTCAAAAAAAAAAAAAAAATCTTGACGCCGTGTGAATTCCGAGCGTGTCGTACATAGAAGGTTTTTGTGACAAGCGGAAAAATAGGAGACGTGTGACTGATTCTTCTACAAAAGTCTACGCAGAAAAAAGAAACGCCCAAGTGAGGCAGACATGCCGGGGGGAAAACACGAAAAAGGCCATGATCGCTATGCAATACTCATTCCACTGTTGTTTCGCTATCCAGAGTCGGGAAGGATCTGGTTCTCTCATTCCAACTCACGCACATATCCTTCCACTGCTCCTTGTCGCGCGCTTTCTTCATCTTGACTCTGCGCTGGGATACGATCTCTTAGCCAGCGCATCGTTGCCATGGTACCCTTCTCTAGAACGCGATAATTTGGCACGCGAAATGCATTGCTGCCGACTTCGAAATTGCGAAGACCTTCATCCCATAGCAGACCGATTTCGGCAGGCAAGGCTTCGATGTCGTTGCTCTTCAAATTGACAGTTTGCAGACCGCGCAGTGCTGACACGCTGATTGACTGAAATCGGTTGTCGCTAGCAAATAGTGTCGTCAAGGATGGATAGGTCTCTCGTAGCGCAGGCAATGCGCCTGAGAGACGATTGGCGTTCACATTAAGTGTATGCAGTTTGGGCGCCTGCAGCTGCGAGGTCAGCGGCTCGAGGGAGGTGAGTCGACACTGGCTAAGGCTAAGCTCCTGCAAGTTGGGCAGTACGAGCTCGTCGTATAGATAGTCCGAGCTCATACTGTTGCTGGAAAGGTCGAGTACGCGAAGATCCTGGCCCATCCACATCGCTGGCGGAATGCAGCTAAGTCTGTTGTTTTGTAGTTGCATGGTCTTGACTTCATTGCTGTTCAGAAATGATCCCAAAGTGTCGTTGAGGTCGTCGGACAAGTTCTTCGATGAAAGATCGAGGAGGCCATTGGCTCTAAGCGACCATAGTGAGGCAGGACTGTCGGCACCGATGACAGTGACGGGGCTTCCAGGAACGTCCTCATCAGTAATCGAGTCAGACAGCTCGGGCGCCAATCGAGCTCGCAGGTCGCGCTTGATGTCGGCTGCGTTCATAGTGAGGAACTTCTTCTCTCGGAGTGGGTTGGATGCTAGAATGAGGGACTCGAGGCCCTCCATCTTGCATATTTCGGTGTCCACCAGACGAATGTCATTGCTTGTAAAGTTGACATTACGTAGCTTCTGCAACGTGGTAAAGCCAGGCGGGAATTCAGTCACCTTGTTGTCTCCCACATGCAGTGTCGTAAGCTCCGTCCAGGTCTCGACCGACGGAAGCACTGTCAGATGATTGTTTGTCAGGTTCAAGGTCCTCAACTTGGGCACATCAAGCTTTTCTGAAAACGTCAAAGCCGCAAGAGAGTTGTTGGCTACATTCAAAATCTGCAAGGTAGGATGTCCATTCGGACCGCCGAGAGGAAACAGTGATGCGATCAAAGCGTTGCTGCTTGCATCCAGTTCAGTCAGAGGCAATTGCTCAAGCGCCTCCATTGGTAGGGCTGTGAGCTGGTTGCCCGAAACATTCAACACTCTCAGGCTGACCAGCTCCCGAAGCGCTTCTGGAAGACCAAGGAGCCTATTCGCTTGGACATCAAGCACTTCGAGACTACGCAGGTCGCATAACGAGCTGGGAAGGCTGCCGTTGAGATTGTTGTTACCAAGTCTGAGCTCTTTCAGCTGTGGGATCTGCGCAATGATATCAAATGCAGCATTGTCCAGCTTGTTGTGCGCAAGATTGAGGGTTGTCAGCCTTTCGAGACGCCTCAAGCCCATCGGTAGACTTTGTAGTGAGTTGCCATGTAGATCGAGCATTTCCAGACCTCCAAACTGATTACCTTCCGACTGGTCGTCAGCGGCTAGCTCCTCAGCAGAGCGATCTGGGAAGACTGAGTCATCGATTGTCTCGAACTCGTTGTCGGCAGCGATGAAGCGTGTCAGGTCGACCACCTCAGCCCAGTTCACCTTTGATTCCTCCATGGATGCAGAGTCGTACATGTGGCGAACTTCTTCGGGAATCTCTTTGAGTCCCATGGCCGCGATGTTGAGCTTACCATCAGTCCGAGCATTGTTGATGCGATTTCGCAGGATGTGCTTGTCGTCCTTGGGTGCCTGATTGAATGGATCTGCACTGAGATCCAGGTCGTATGCCGCGTCATTGACCGTCGAGCTGTCCATCGGCGAGTCGTGCTTGATGGTGCTCTCCTTTTGCTTGCGAGCAGCTGCTTTCGCGGCGGCAATTTGCTGCCTGAGTGTTGCAGAAGAATTCGAAACTACTCGCTTGCCGTCCGCTGGTGCAGCTGGTGCAGTCGCCGTCTCGGCCTCTTTTCTCTTAGCAGGAACGAAGGCATCGCCAAGAGTGGGACGAGGCTTTGCAGGCCGTGACGATGCTATGGTAGTGCGGCCTGTCGCCATCTTCGCATTGCCATTGGGGATCGAGGAAGTCCCTGCTTGCATCCGAGATGCTATCTTCGATGCCGTAGGAGTCTTGGCGTCCTGCAACCGGCTGGCCAGACCACCGCTCATGCTTCGTCGATTGCCGCTGATAGATCCAATGTTCGACTTGACGCTTGAGGTTCGCGTCGCCGGTCTAGCACTCGCGGGTCCCTTCTTGGGTGGCGAAAGCCGACCAGGTGGTCTCGCAAAGCTGCCATCGCTGGTACCAGGTCTACTGCCATGACTTCCGTATCTACTGAGGCTGGAGCGTGGACGTGGCGGAGGCCCCATGGGACTTTCAGGGTTAAAGAAGCTGGATCTACGTCGTATCTCGGGAGTGGTGGGGATATTTTGGAGCGTTTCGATAGTCCTCTCGGTCAGAGACAGTCTGGACGACTTTCTCTGTTGAAGTGGAACATTCACGCTCGATGGCTCGACGTACTCCAGTGCTTCTGGCTGAGCATCATCATACGACGCCAACCTTGAGCCGGAGCGAGAAGCGGAGCGGAAGGCGTCGAGTGAGCTGAGTTGATCATCGTTCTCGTCAGAGTCGACCAGAGTGGAAGCTTTTGAAATATTGCTTAGTCGCTTTATTTGAGAAGAAGTCGGTCGAGTGGCAAGTCTTGAGGCGATGGAGGGCTTGGCATTATGCTTTGGGCCGTTGGAGGATGTCTTTGGGACAGGCTGAGCAGTCGACGACGATATTGGCGCTGACGGAAGGCGCTTCTGTACCTTTGGTGTGCCTGACTTGGCAGACTTGGACGGCACGATATCGGCAGAGGGTTGGAGAGCGCGTTGAGACTGAGTAATGGCGGCACTAGCAAGCGAGGTGCTGGTGCTGGTGCTGGTACTGGTGCTGGTGCTGGCCGGTCTGGGCACAGGCAACTTGGACTGCGGACGAGGTATGGCTGATGGTTTGGTGGAGGATGTAGTATCCATGCTGGCGGCGAGCGCGCACTGCAGCAGTGCCGGTGAGATGGCTGGCGACTCCAATGCACGTGGAGTGAAGTGCTAGTGGGAGATGCAGCGTTCGGATTGTTGCGTGTTACAAGACTGCCCTGACTCCTGGTCAAGTCAAATGTCGCGTTCAGGGGCTGCTAATTCGGTCACATTCGCGTGTACCGCGACCGTTGTGAAGTCTCGCCGTCTCGCCCGTAACTAACGTTAATTAGCTTTTCGGCTCACCAGCACACGTACCGGTCGTGATGGGCAACCAAGAGCCGCCCGCCGCCGCCGCCGCCAGCCACATCGTCCAACCTCGTCGTGCGGCCACTGTAGTATGTAGTATAATGCAATATTGTGCACCGCACGCAGCAAGGGGAATGATTCTGCACATACAACTACGCTGTCGCTGCTTGCTGTAGTCGCACTGCTGCACTGCATCCTTTGCGACCGCACGCAGCACAGCACAGCGAACAAACCCGAGCGCCATCTGTCACCCGCACAGCGCAATCATCCATCACCATCATATCGATAACGCCACGGCATTGACCAACAACACCACAATCTATTCATTCACCATGGCTCTCGACCACCTCATCCCTCCGCCCGACATCAGCGAGCCAGCCACGCCCGACATGTCGCATGCCGTGCTGCCATCAGCAACCACGGCCAATGTCTCCAAAGTGCAATTACACAGACTGGACGATGCGCGCGCGAATCTGACTCCGCCGCCGTCTACACACCTACAATCGTCCAGCAGAGGCAAAGCGCGCACCCCGACTCCGCCTGTCTCGCAAATCTCCACCCCGCCTCCCACCATCGAGCTGCAGGGCCAGAATGCCCGATCGCTGCCCACCTTCACTGGAGTACTGTCCGGGGAGCAATTGGAGGCCGCGTCGGCCGAGGAGCTGCGATTGAAAGTCGTCGAGCTGCAGGCCGCAGTTCACCACGAGAAAATGCAAGCCGCGCACTACAAGCTCCAGTACAATATGCTTGCGCAGGAAAGCGCTGCAGCCATCGAGCGCATGCAAGTCGAGGCACACATGGCGCAAACTGAAAGCGATGTCATTGCGCAAGCTGAGCAGTCAAAAGTGCCCGTGACACCCCTCCCACAGCAGGAGGGCTTCGTCCCGGTCCACAAGGCATTGTACCAGAGAATGATCCGTGATATTCAGCTCTTGCGCGAAACCGTTCAGGCTTTGGAGAGAGAGGGCAAGGATCAGGACAGAATGATTAATATGCAAAGCGACGAAATCGCTAGCCTTCGCGACCGGGCCCTATTGATGGGCGAGCGCATTCTTCAGAGCAGAGAGCAGCACAATCGTTCTCGACGGGCTCAATTCTCGTCGCGAGTGGACGCCACACCCCGCTCAGTCTATAATACACCTCATCGTGGACACGTCAGCAATCGACAGCAGCCGCAAGCCTTTGCCGCACTCATTCAGGCGTCAGAAATGGCAAGCCAGGAATCGGCCAGATCCGCGGGCAAGAAAGGTCATTCCAGGAATGTGCACAGCACTTCTAGTCTGCCATCGACCCCACAAAGATCTCAGAAGGTGCAGCAACAAGCAGCATATCACACTCCATCAGGTCGTCAACAACCACGTAAGATTCCATCGACAGCGCCTGTTGCTCGGATGAGTGCAATCCGAACACCAGATGTGTACGCACACAGCTCGCTGCCAGTCTCGCACACGCAAGACCCGCAGTCAGATGGCACCGTATCCGCATCAGACAATGACAGCGAGGCAGAGACTGATATTTTGGATCAAGATGACGAGATCCCTCAGTCGCAAGCCTCCCTCTCGGCGTCACAAATGCTGAGAGCCAGTCAAGAGCAGCAGTCGAAGCGAGACAGCTTCGAAGGCCGCGGCATGCTTGAGCCCAGTCGTCGTACGGGTGGCGAGAAGTTGAGACAAACGAAATTGTTTGGGCAAGTGCGTAAGAGCAACGTAGTCAGAGCTGGTTACGACGAAGACGAGCCAGCCGCAAAGCGATCACGTACGGGCGATGCGGGAGGGGTTGGCCTTGGTATCTCTGGCACGCGCTAGAGCGCGGTCAGGACTACCTTATGTCGAGGTTCAAGATCTCGCAATGGATTTAAGCAAACGAGGTCGACTGTTGGAGAGCTGATGGGTTGAGCTTCTTTATAATGAATCATGACCACAGGATACCCAAATCAACATTACTTTGCGACTGTATCTGCCTACTAGGCCTTTCTCGCAGTTCATAGTGTGTTCTTTCAGCCAACTTCGAGTACACCTGGACTGTTACCTTCCCTCGGTTCAGATTGAGCCGTACTTCACTTCGACACATCATCTGTGGCTCTTGCCCTACAAAGTTCACATGATGGTGCGTCTCAGCTTCGGCATCTGCCTAAGTGAGGATCTGTTAGGTGAACGAGACTCACTTGGGATCGGGTACAGGCACGTTTCCTTTCTGCCTTCTTCGCTGCTCTTCAAACCTCTCGGCGAGCATAAGGGGCAACAAAATGGCTGGCAGGAAGCGAAAGGCCAGCATTTACACAAACATCGCTTATAAGGCAAGTCCGGGCTAGCGAAGCATTTGAGCCCACAAAAGACTG
Source organism: Pseudocercospora eumusae (assembly GCA_001578235.1). Taxonomy (NCBI): domain Eukaryota; kingdom Fungi; phylum Ascomycota; class Dothideomycetes; order Mycosphaerellales; family Mycosphaerellaceae; genus Pseudocercospora; species Pseudocercospora eumusae. The sequence goes on along the minus strand of LFZN01000109.1, from coordinate 12,879 downwards.
ACTGATCACCAGGACCTGGAGGTGGTGATCAAGCAACGCGAAAATGAGAGACTTTCGTATCTCGTTAGCGACGATAAGACGACTCTGTTCAACTCAGCGGTCTTTACTGCTCGCAAGGCGATACGAGACGTGCCTCGCAAGAAAGCGAAGACAAGCAAGGTGCGTATCAGTCACTCCCAAAGGACCGACGCCTCAGCGCTGATCTGGTTCTCCAAGAAATCGCAATCTGCACCTTTCGTGTACAGCAGCCACACCATGCCAACGCGCGCCATCACGACGGCAGTCGCCCGGAACAGTGTGTTCAACACTCGTGAATTGCTTGAGAACATCATGCACCATCTCACAGTGCGCGATATCGTCCAGCTGCGCAGAGTGTGTAAAGACTGGCAGCATGCCATCGAGAGCTCCCCCAGTCTTTTGCGCAAGATCTTCGGAAAACGCATCCCAAATAGAGACATCTGGGTTACCGACACACTCACCCACACCATGCGACCATACAGCAAAAGGAGAATCCAAGAAATCTCAGAATTGAACAACATCGAACGCCGCTACCTTTTAGCTCGCCCAACTTACCTCAACACTGCCTTCTTCAAGCGCACACCCGAGAGCGCGGAGACACCGATCTTGCAACGCGCTCAATACTGTGAACGACTCAGTTTCATCAGCCAGCCAGACCAGGTCAAACAAAACACCATTTGGCAGTGCATGTATGTTTGCCAGCCACCTGTCAGCAACGCACACATCCATCTCCGGTACTCCGAGCGCAAGTACGACAAAACTTCGCGATGCTACCACATCGTAGACCATGGCCTCCGCATCGAAGTCACAAATCATATGGCCGGCGGTGTTCGTTACGAAGACATTTTGAGCGCCATGTATGCGGCCATCGAGACGGAACATCCTGGCCGAGATGCATCGGAGTTTGAGATCAGGGTCATGGATGAAGGTCATCGCAGAGGGAGTGAGGTTTATCTGCTGGGCGCGCTTTTTGCGAGTGAGAAGGAGATTGGAGAGGTGGAGATGTTGAAAGATAAGGAGGTTTGGAGTGAGGAGACGATGGAGTTCATTCGGGGCATGGATAGGAAGCCGCAGTTGTACTTGAGCTGAGGGGTGCAGTATTGGTCTTCAATGGAATGCGGAATGTCATGGTGTATTGGAGGGAGAGAATTGGCAGGCTGGTAGTGTGAAAGATTTGGTAGCGCTCGTAGTTGCCAGCAGAAGCAATGCAAAGGTTTCGTCTTCGCGTGACTGCACCTTCTCCCGATTGTAGTGACGCATCTCGATCTCAACTTCACACGCCAATGCCAATGCCAATGCAGGTGACATTCTCTCGTTTCTCACTGCCATCACTCCATTCAAAATCGAAATCCAAATCGAAATGCCGTCCGCAAAAAGCCGCTCCAGCGAGGCAACCCAACCAGACTCTGGCAGCCGACGCAGCTCTTTGCGCCGTCTGAGCTCCATCGCATCCCTCCAAACGCTCAACCCCTTCAATCGCCGTCGAAGCAACAACGTCACAGACTCCCCATCCACAGCCAGCAATCCATCTTTGACCAGCACCACCGGCAATGTCAATGTCCCCGTTCTCAACAAAGACTCCTCCTCTTCTGGCATCTTCGACGATGCCGGTGCCGGCCACCTTGACAAGCTCCCGCCCCTTCCTTCCAAACAGGAAATTTCGTCGAGAAGAAATAGCTATGTTTGCTTGCCAGATGACCCTATCGGGGGCATGCCGAGGAGTAGGACTTTTAGCAATTTGCCGCTGCCGTCGAAGATGAAGAAGACGACGAACGCGCTCGTGCAGAGCAAATCTCATGCACGGCTGCCTTCCACCTCGCGCATCCCAACACCGACTGCTTCCAGTCGGAAGTACTCAACCAGTCGCCTTCCGTCGCTGGATCTTAGGCAACCTCCAACCAAGACAAAGCTCATCAGATCCGACACGGAGCCACTACTCCAGCACGCGCTTGAGCAGGGCACCAACATTGCCAGATCGACCGCCTTCAAGGAGAACATCTCGCTCAGCCCAATCAAGCCGCTGCCGAGCATGCTTGAGGATGATGACCGCTTTGGCTTCATAAATTCCTCTCGCAGCTCGGGCATCAGTCATGGCTGGTCCGACTCTAGCGATGTCGGCGAACCTCTTCTCCCTCAGCGCAAATCGAGTCTCCCTGTTTCTCAGCGCACTCCTTATGGCGGCCAACCAAGACGTTTGTCACAAAAGTTCGACAGCAGCCCGGCATACCGACCTTCTCGACAGCGGCCACCCACGCCGGGACAGCCTGTGCAGCGATGGAACTCTCAGCCAGTTCTGAACAACAAGACCAACTTCCGCTCTTCGTACGGTGAGATCAAGCAGACTCGGCTCATGTCCGAGCGTGGTCCTCCAACGCCGCCCCTAGCATCAACCTCGCTCTCTCGTGAATTGAGCGGCAATGACTTGAAGCGCATGAGTACTACATCTAATCATTTACGGAAAGCTTCGGAATTGCCGTCTCTGAACATCGATCAGAGGATGGCCAGATCACGAGCCGATTCTTTGCATCTCCTACCAGGCGCCATCACCACAGCACAACCTCTTGCCTACTGGACTGGCAGATTCTCATCGCTGAATGATCGCTATCGCAACGAAGACCTTGCTGCGTCGTTCCTGCCGTCTCAGCATACTTCGCCGACCGAGAGCCCATGCCAGTGGCACACAAAATCCGAAACTGACAAGATGCATACCACAGAGGCCAATACGAAGCGCATGCGTCGTGCAGTGGAGCATCTCTATTCTCTTTGCGCCACTGATCAGGCGAAGGAGTCTTTCTTGAAGTGGCAGAAAGCAGTCGCCAACGCTCTTGGTACACCAGAACTAGCCCGGCCAGTGAATGGCAGCGAGGAGTCGAGAAAAGGCTGGAATCTTGAGATGAGTCTGCGGAGCTCGAGCATGGCGAACCTGGCCGGAAGTCACACTTCTGGAGGAGAGAATCGAAGGTTCACGGGCTTTGTGGATCGCTTGCTCGGACGTAGACAGAAGAGCGAAGCGCTGCTTGCGAGTGGATAGAAGCCAGGTGACAGGTGGGCTGTCGGATCAATGTGCTAGATGGATTGCCAAGTCAGCAGTGTTCTTGTGGTGGGGGGAAGAGGTGGCAAATGATTCTTTGTACTTGGACGTCCCAAAATTTGCATCGCATCGTATACTTGGCATGTCCCAGAAGAAATCCACCGGGTAAGTAGTTCCCGTCTGTCTATAATAACTTGTGCAGTGCATGTAAGACTTGACTGGAACCACGTCCACCTGTGCGAATGCATTTCATAACTAAAGGCCCACTCCACTCCCATCCCGAGCCTCACTCGTCTACATCCTCACTTCCTCGCCGCCACATGCTTCACAACCCCATGCTTCTTCCAATCCACCTTCTTCTCCCTCAACCTCACCCCTTCCTTCGCATTCGGATACTTGGTCCCAAACACCGGTAATCCCCGAAGTTTCAATTCATCCTCAATCACCTTCCACCGTCCAATCTCCGTCTCCTTGTGCACGGATGTCCGCTTGGTCGCGTGGACTCGCACGTTGGGGATTTCTTTGCTCGCGCCGAGTTCTTGCACTCGTGGATCGTCTTTGAGTTTTTTGGGGGGCGGTTTGGTTTGTGCGGCGAGGAAGAGGTCGTGGGCGGTTTTGCATTTGGATATGTGTGGGTCGCGGAGGCGGTGGCCTGTTGTTTGGGTGATTAGGCGGATGATCTGTGTTTTTTTGAGGATTTGTTAGTATGGATGTTGTGGGTTTTCAGCGTACCGATAATTTCAGCTCGGGGTTCTGGAGGATATTGATTTTTGTTAGATCTCGTTGTTGTTGATCGCTTGGTGGCAAGATTTTCAGGATCTGTTGTTTGAGGTTGTTGAGTTCTTCTGTTTTGTCGATATTGACGCCTTTCTTGCTCACGAATCTGTGTCCCCGGTCTGTTAGATTTTACGCCTGGATTTTTTTCGTTGTGATGTCCCTACCCTTCGTATTTCTCTCCTCGGTCAGCGTATGCTTTCGCCCACTTGCGACTCCCCACGCGCTCTAAGCCGTGCCAGGTGGTTGCTGGGACATAATCTTTCCACTTTGCAGGATCGATTCGTTTCGCGACTTCGTATTCCACGCCATTCAGGATTTTGGGCTTTCTCTGGAGATATTCTTCGCGCAGGACTTCTGGGGACTTTTCTTCGGTGCTTGCTTCGTCTTTCTTCCACTTCGTCTTCGTCTTCGTCTTCTGTGGTGTCTTTTTCCCGAATACTGTTTCCTTCAATTGTTGATAATAGGAGACTTCGGCATGGTGCTGGGGAGTCGTGTGGAATTGTCGCGCAGCTTGCGCCATACATGATCGACATACGTATGGCTGGCGAGAAGGCTCGGTGGCTATTCTCAATGCCTCGGAGGCTACTCGTATTCGCCGCATTGTGTTGTGATGTTGATGGTTGTAGTTAGGTTCAATGGAGCTTCGGAGGTGAACGTGTCTCCGCAAATCCGCCAAGACCCATGTGCTTCGACAACGACATCGGTAGGAGTAGGGAGGCCCATACATACCAAGTATGAAATGGATAGAAGTCTACCGCAAGTTGGTCCGTAAGCGGACCCTAACTTTTCTTTTCGTAACTTCTTTTCTATTTATCTTTTTATCTAAAGAACTTAGAGCTTAGTAATGTATGACAAAGATACTTAGTTTTTTATCTATTTTTAGAAAATGATAAAATATTTAGTAGTTATCTAGTAAGATTAGTCCTAAACTCTAAAATAAAGACTTAAGGACTTTAGAGGCTTTTAGGCTTTATTATGCTATTTTTAGTAATTAAAACATATATATCTTATAGTTTAGACTAAGGAAAATCTATATATAGAATTCTATCTAGGTTAGCCTATAAACGGCTATACTATTAAGGGAACTATTTTTAATTTCTCTTTAATTCTTCTAAGGATATCTTTTTATATAGAGGGTTTATAGCTTAGCAATCTAGTATAAATATACTCTAATTTTACTACATATTTAGGAAAAGACCTAATATTTATTAGTTATTTAGTAAGATTAGTCCTAAATTTAGAATTAAAGATTTAGTTAGTTTAGAGTTTGTTAGCTTTACTTTACTATTTTTAGTAACTTATAACCTCTTTTCTTAAGGTTAAGATAACTCTAAGTTTATTTATAAGTTTCTATCTATTCTTAGAGATTCTAAACTTTAAAATCTATTACCTACAATTCCTAGGAATAATATTTCTTAGATACTAAGACTATTAGTAAGTTAATCTAAAAAAAGTATAGGTATAAGCTTATTTTAGTATAAACTTTTAGATATAGATTTCTTATTACTAAAAATAGTATAATAAAGCTTAAAAGCTTTAAAATACTTAGATTTTTATTTTATAGTTTAAGACTAATCGTAGTAGGTTACTAGTATAAACTTAATTCTTTTCTTAAAATAGACTAAAAATGGAGTAACTTTGTCTAAGATTACTAAGCTATAAACCTTCTAGATAGAAAGATATACTAGGATTAGAAATTAGAGAGAAATTCAAAGTATTTCCCTTAATAGTATAGCCGTTTATAGGTAAACCTAGATAGAACTCTATATATAGATTTCCTTTAGTCTAAACTCTAAGATAGATATGTTAAAATTACTATAAATAGTATAGTAAAGCCTAAAAATCCTAAAACACTTAACTCTTTAAAGTGTATTTTAGGATTTAAGACTAATTTTACTATATAACTAGTAAATATTCTCCTATTTCCTAAAAATAGATTAAAAATAGAGCATCTTTGTCCTAGATTACTAAGCTCTAAGTCCTCTAGATAGAAAGATAAAGAGCGCCGAAGGAAGCGTACAAGTAACGCCAAGATAACGCTAAGATAACGCCAAGACTTGATGCCTAAGGCATCTACGACACACTTGGTGCCTAAGGCATCGAAAGAAGACAGCTGCAGACTTGATGCACAACGAGGCTATAGCGGCGTACGCTACCTCTAATGCTACTATTAGTAGGAGAAGAGCACGTCGAGTATAGGCGCGAGGATGTAGCGAGTATATAGCGAGTATATAGCGAGTATAAGTAAGCCTAGTATCCATTGTAGACGTATGTAGAGGTAGAGAAAAGCTATTGCATAGTTGGTATGTCTGGAGCTCCGTCGTAGGGATGCATTCGGAAATACTACTCCGTCAAGAGCTTTGCATAACAACTATGACCATCACAACTATCCATGAAGCATTCACGAACCAGGACATCAGCCATACATGTCATCTAGGCCATTTCTCGGTGCCGACGACGTGAACCCAACTTCCGAAGACTCCCCAAGCAAAGTCTACATCAAGCATGTAATCTCCCTCTGGCTCCACATAATCGCCAGTCAAGACTTTCACTACAGGAGTTCAGAAGCTCAAGAGTTCGTAAAATGCGTATCGCCAGAATTCGAAGCAAGAGTCGATTGCTATCCCGGGACCTTCACTCTCGACGAATTGGCAGGAATCTGGCGTCAAGAGCTCCATCGAGCTCCCAAAGCGAAGTTCTCCATGGAAGAGTGCACTATATATGTCAATGAACGGCACGGGACTGCGAACGCGTACATTGGAAGTACGACCATGGCATCAGACCAAGACGCCAGGATTCACGCTGTGACGGAATTGAAGTGGATCAGAAATGCAGAGGGAGAGTGGTATTTGCACAGATTTCACGGGATTCGAGGCTGGAATGTGGGTGTTGCATTTCATGGAGCAGCAGCGTGAAATTTTTACTCATACACATACCCAAGTCCTCCAGGTTTGGAACTCGTAATGTCAGGATATACGATCTCTGGCCCATAGACACCCATGATATTCTCCGCAGTTGGCGGCGTATACTGTCGACTGCTCACTGTAATCTCTAAACCCGCCTGCCGTTCCTGTCCGGATAATAACGTCGCGCTAAGGTCGATGATACGCCAATGAAGCTGTTCTTTTAAGAACGGTACCACGCTTTCTGGGGTTAGATCTCGAATTGTCTTATGCTCGCCATCACGGATGAGGTCATGACTACGGGGATCGGATTCTAGGTAGTCGTATAAAATCGTGGTGATGGGGACGACATCTTCGACAATGATGTCGTTGTCGCGTTGGGATTGGCAGTTGGAACAATTTTCGATATCTGCGGCGCTTCGAGCGAAAACCCCGGCGAAGCCGACTTCGTTTTTCTTGGTCATGTAGCGTTCGGGTTGATCGTCTTTGACGTAGCCCGTGAAGAGGTGGACGCTAAAGGAGCCGTCGAATGCGTATCTGAGTGAAGATGGGGTCAGTGGGTGTGAAGAAGGAAATTTGAGGGGGATAGCCTTACTTTTTGACCTTGACTTTTGCGTTCCAGGTGATCTGCACTGTCAATTTATTTGGATCGTCTATGTCGATCAAAGCACCTGCTGGAAGCAAAGAGTTGACTGTGTCTGCCTGCTCAAGGACGCCTTTGGTCTCAATGGCCGTTTCATGGAGCTCCGGTCCCGTCATGGTAACTTGCTGCGCAGCGTCAGCCGCCATGGCCACCGGTCCGAGTGTGATCGCTTGTGCAAAGACCTCGGGCACACCTGAGTGAATCCTCATTGATGTCCTTTGGATCACGGGCTTGGCGATGCTTTCGGCCTTTGGACCAAACAGTGCCCAAGATGATTTGAGAGGTTTTGGCCAGGTCGGAAGAGTGTCTTTTGGCGAGGAGTTGTTCGTTGCCCAATAGTAAGTGTCCGTGAGGTACTTCTTCAATTCTGTACGGACCTTGGCTTGATCGACGACTTTTCCGGGGTCCACGTTGCCAGGTGTGGCAAAGCCTGCTCGCCAGTAGTCTTTGACTAGAGGGCTGCTTGACCTGTAGAATTGAGAATCGGATGACTTGTCTCCTGTCAAGAATGGCACGAGCGGGGTGTCGATATCCTCTTGGCCGCAGTATTTGTTTGGGAAGAGGGCTTGGTGCAGGGAGAGTAGTCGATCAATATTGCTACAGAATTGTCAGCTGATGATCCATGAACGACTTTTGCGTGCTCTCGATACCAGTGATGGAGGAAAAACACCGGGTCGAACTAGATCAGAGATCAGTAAGGTGCATCAAATCAGATTGTGGTCAAGGCTCACAGCTGCAAAGGCAGGATCTCCCATCTGTCCAGCTCGTCGTACTCCAGGACTGCCACTACCTTGATTGAAACGCTTCGTGGGATCGTAGTATTGGCCAGTGCCGAGCAATACATGGATGCCATCGTGCCACGACTCTAGGGACGGCATCGTGAACGTGCGACCATCATCAACCTGAATTCGGTCCTTCCAACCACGGTTGGCGAATTGCTCCCAAGATCTGAAGTCATTCACCTTGACTGGAGTGCCTGCTGCCCTTCCGGTGATGTCCTGGTCGGTGATGTCGGGATTGAGCATTTGCCAAATCATGGTCGCTCGTGCTACAGCTTGCCTCTGTACGGCAAGATCGCAGTACTGATCATTTGTCGCACCGTCGTCAAGCGGAATGCGGGCTGTCTGAACATTGTTGAAGCTGCGAGTATGTGAGCGGTGAGCTTACATTAAACATCTAACACGTACTTTTGATTCATCACGACGGCACGTCGGCCAGATGACTGGTAGTCAGCCTTGCTTGGGAATCGGTAAGACCAGAGTGGATTGTCTATGCTCGTCCAGCCGTCTCCATCAGTAGTGCTGGTGTGTTTAGGCAATTTCACGAATACTTGAGGGACCTTGAAGATCTGTGGGAAAGCCCATACTGTGTCTTGCCTCGCACCACGCTCGAGCTCTTTTCGCGGCATGATCAGATCCCAGTAGGGCAGACGAAAGCGAGCTGCGGCGTCTCTGTAGACTTGCTGATCAGACACGTTGTCGTACTGCTCTGCAACTCGAGCCATCTCCTTATACAAGGCCAGCTAGAAAGCTTCAGTATCTGGACCACTTTGGTCGCGAGGTGCGTACCTCCAAGAGACACATATAAGGTCGGTGCCATGTCGGGAATGTGTTCAATTGATGATGGCAGTATCCGCTGGCTTTCCACTGCTTGACGCCTGCCCACTCTTCGACTGGCTGGCCATGGATGCCTCACGACGTCGTCAGCTCATGCTCCATATATCAGGATACGTCTAACACACCTGCAATAGCATGGAAGTTCATCCAATTGGGTTGACCCTGATCTGTCTTCTTGACGCTGTCCTTGTGAAGGTTCGAAAACGCAATCAAGAACAAATTGGTCATCTCATTGTCCTGGAGGAACTCGTCAATTTCCAGACGTGGACCTCTTCGTCCATCGTCCGGCAGCTCGGTCAGAATGTTTGGGTTGCTCATGATGTGGTCTTTGAGGTTTGAATGTTGTGAGCAGCAGGTTGCTTTCAGGCAGGATGATGGATTTTATATATGACGGATGAAGGGCTGCACAGGCCGGTCCACCATGTCCATGTCCAGGCGCAAGCCAAAGTATACGAGCCTCCGTCCATGAGTGCACGCTCATGATCGCTGCGTTTTACGAAAGGAAAAGGGCATAGGCAGCAAATGAGAGTCCAACACGAGACCTGGTGGAGCCGCGCGGAACACAGATCATGCTACACTTACCGTATGGAAGTGTCGTGGCGTAAGACGTACCCTTGTGATTCTGTCCCAAGATGTGTCAGCTTCTTGATGCTGCCGTCGTACAGGCAATGGCGTCCCAGCCAGAACCGGACTACAATCCGGTCCAATAAACATACAGTTCTTCAGCCAGTACCTATTCCCCTCCCTATTGCATGCTGCGGTCGTGGACCTCGACCGCACGATTGAAAGCCCGTTGCGAGCCACAGCGGCCTCACCGACAACAAGGCGTTGCGTCTCGCGAATGCCATGCATGGAGGGTAGCCTGTCCACACGTGGCCACATATAGAAAGGTCTAAATGATTTTTAGCGGTATTGGCATTCTCACCTGTATAGTAAGAAACGCTTCCTTCATAACTGCAAACTTAGAACACTCGAAATCTTCGCCTGTATGCCGAGCTTATTCTAACTTGCAAAAGGGCCTAGACTAATTTCGCGGGGTGCCGGAGGCCTACTAGCTACGCTTTGTAACGGATTTCCTAAGGATCCGGTCGCTCGGCTACTGTCCGTGCTAAAAACCTTGGGAATCTAAAGTCGCGGCTTCTAAAATCTATCTCGGGCGCGACTACCTCTATACCTCTTTAATGTAGTATTATAGAGAAAATCGAGTAAGTAGACTAGTAAATAACTAATAAAATGTGCTTCTAGGCGGCTAGCGCGTGCCTAGAAGTGCGAGCGAAGCTTTCGCCTTATAGTAAGCTAATTAGAATGCACGTACGAAGTAGAGCCTTAGTAATAGTAACCTATCTACTATATTACGAAGGTAGAAATCGAACGCGACCGATCGAGGAGGGATGGCGACGACGACGACGGCGACGACGGCGAGGCCCCCGGGCGAGGGAAGCGAGTAGAAGGATACGTATAGGAGGGCGTAGGAGATAGCGATAGCGGCCGATAGGGAGGTCCCGGAAAGAGTACTAAAGATAATAATAGTAGAACTCTTAGGAGGGTTAAAGGTACTAAAGAACGATATAAGGATAATAGTCGATAAGGTAGTAGGAACGGCTACGGCTAAGGTATAGAAGGAGGCTCTCCTAGCTTTAAGAACTAACTAAGGTACGTAGGCCTAAGTAGCTAGCCTAAAGGAGAAGAAGATAGCGGTTAAGGTCTATATTATAGACCCTTAAGAATAAGAGGATATCGATAAGATAATAGGGAAAGAAATTATCTAAAAGATAGGGATAAAGGAGATTATAGGGGTAAAGAAGGATAGACGAGGAGTAATTAAGCTATATACGGTAGCGGAAGGAGATATAAGGAAGCTAGAAGCCTAGAAGGAGTAGATAACGAAGATTAGAAAGACGGCGAAGGTCTCGCGCTAATAGTTTATAGTTATAGCCTACGGCATAACTAAAATATTCTAAATTTAAGATAATATTACCTAGCTTTAGAAGGAAAACTAATATACGTGCCTAGGGATCTAAATTACTAAGGTAGTATAGGTTAAAAGAAAGATCGAAGATAAGAAGACGAGGTTATTACTTATCGTATAGGTCGGGAGTATAGAATAGGCTAATATGCTCCTAGAGAGGGGACTCTTCTAGGACTACGAAAGGATAGATACGGAAATCTATATAAATACCTATAGGATCCTATAGTACTATAAGTACTAGTAATACGGATACCTAGTAGTAAGGTACCTAAAGATATTAAATACGTACTCCTACTACGCATAAGGATACTAGGTAAAGGAATATAAGGAACCGAAAGAAAACGCGAGGTATATAAACTACGGAAGAAAGTACCTATCTTAGGCTAAGGAATGCTTAGTAAGAATTAGAGCCTAAGAGAGGGCGAGGGAGGCTAGAACGACCTCGCCGTAGAGGTATTACACCCCCGAATAGGAAGAACTAAACCGATAAAGAACATATATCCCGAATAAGAGGTAGAGGGAGGAGGAGACTACCTCCCCTACCGTAAGGAATAACCTATAAATAGGAAGACCGAGGTACATCGACTAAGTAGGGAGAGACCCTAACTAAAGGAAACTTAACTAAATAGTACCCTAAATAAATAAGGATACCTCCTAAGAGGAGATCCTTAGTTAAGGGGAAAACTAATAGGACTAGATAGATTAATCCTAATAAATAATATAACGATATTAACGATTATATAGTATAACGTTAATAAGAGTAAAGATAAAGTATAGAGAAGCTTCCTCTAAGCCCTCTAACCGAAATACTACTACGTTATAGCGATCTAGGAACTATAGTTAAACCTATACTCCTTAAAACCTATAACGGTAAAGGACCTAAGATACTACATAATCATATATAAGAAGGGAACGCTAAGAACCTACATCTACGTTAGTAAAGAGATCTCTATAGATTCTTAGGAACCTATAGACTAAGAGGACGGGGACTCGACTATAATAAAGATATATACCGCTTAAGGCCCGATAAAGATCCATTACATCTATAACCTACCGCCGGAATTAAGAAGTAGTACCTAACTTAATACTCTAGTAAGGATCCTAACGATAATATAGGACGATCGATAGTAGGTAATAGTCGGAGACTTTAACCTCTACTACCTACTCTAGGAATCCGACTTTATACCGGCATACTACTACCTAGCGGGAAGATTAATCGACGTAATAGAAAGGGAAGGAATAAAGATAGTAACCCTAAAGGGACTAACGACGTAGGAAGCGAGATTTAGTAAAAGTATAATCGACCTATACTTTATAACCTAAGTAATTAGGGAAAGGGTTAGAAAATATATAGTAAATATAGATATAGAATCCTCGTTAGACTACCTACCGATTTAGACGGAGATCGACCTATAGGCTACCTAGGAATAAGAACCCGAAGCGAAACTAAATTAGAAGAGGGCTAACTAGGAAGAGACTAATAGATTACTAGAACCGAGAGCCTAGGACATAGCGGCGAGAGACCTTAGGAACCGGGACGATATCGAGAGAGTAGTAGAACATCTAATCCGGGCTATATAAGAAGCTATAGAAGTAATAGTACCCTCGAGTAATCTATCTAAGTACTAGTAACTATACTAGACGGAGGAATATACGGAGAAAGTAAAGGAAGTAAGAAAGGTAAGGAGGAAGTAGACTAATACGTACTCCTAAGAGGACTAGGACGTATACTATAGGGCTACCTAAGAAAAGAAGAAATAAATTAAGAGGGATAAGATATAGGAGTAGAGATCTACGGTAGGGATACTTACGAAAAAGCCCGAAGATATATAGAGGATAGTAAAATAGGCGAGGTAACCGACTTAAGATAGAGACTAACTACCCTAATTCCCTAATATTAAGGACGGGTAAGGAAATACCTA
>LFZN01000108.1:64234-100849 GCA_001578235.1 Pseudocercospora eumusae | reverse complement strand
CTCCCGTAACTCTTCTTAGGCATTAGGCTTAGACTCTATTAAGTAGTTCTATAATCCTCTTCGGGGTCTTATCCTATACTACCTAGACTTAGGCCCCGTATAGTATAGCCGGCTTTATAATCGCTTTATACATAGTCTTCGCTTTATCGAATATTACTCCCTATATTAAGGCCGTTAGTCTTTCGATAGATTACCTATTCGCGTTAGCTCTTATCTATGCTTTCTTAACCTACGGGCCCTAACTTAGTTTCGGGTCTAGCTATATACCTAGGACTCGTAGCTCTAGGGTAGGCTTAGTAAGGTGTCCCTAGATTATAATCGGCGCTTTTATGTTATATTTAGTCTTCGCTTTACTAAAGTAGATTAGTTAGTACTTCTCCGGCGCGAATTTAGCTCTATGTTTCCGTACCTATGTTTCGTACTCCTTATACTACGTTTCTAGGATTCTATAATTCTCTTCTATAGAGTCTAACTATACTAGGATGTTAGTATTATCGACGAATCCCGATGCTAATGTCCTATCCGTTTTAAGTTTCGGTAGGAGGTCTACGACGAATATAAGGAAGAGAATCGGTAAGAGGGTTAATCCTTAGGGTATTCCCGTATTTATCTAGATCGGGGCTAACTTATATCTTCCTAGGAGTAGTTAGGTCGTCCTCTCTTCTAGGAATAATTAGATAAATTCGACTATCTATAATAGTATTCTCTTTTACCTTAGGATATATATTAGTCTCTCGTATAAGACGTTGTCGAATACTCCGGAGATGTCGAGTAAGAGGAGTAACGCTACTTTATTCTTTCCGTAGTACTATATATATTTAATCTACTCCGTAATAAGTTCGACCGCTATAAGGGTAGATCTCTTTACTCTCCCCCCTATTTACTCCTCCGGTAGGACTTTATATTCCTCCGCGAACTCCGTAAGCCTCCTTACTACTACTTTTTCTAGGAGCTTACCTATTATATTTAGGAGTATAATTAGTCGGTATAACTTAAGTTAGGAGTAGTCCTCTTTCTATAGCTTCCTAAGTACTATAGTAAGGGATTCCTTAAACCGTTTTAAGTAGTACCCTTATTCTATATAGGCCGTAAAGATATTAGCTATCGCCGGGGCTAGTATCTTATTATAGGCTTTAAGTATAACGTTATATACCCTATCTAGGCCTAGGGCTTTCCTACCTAGGAGTTTCGCTATAGTTGCTATAACCTCCTTCGTATCCGTTACTAGCTTCTATTTAGTCCCCTCTATCGGCGGTTCTACTTCTACCCCTCGAATATCCGTTAGGTCGGCTTCTACGTAGCCGCCGAAGAAGTATTATCCTAAGGCTTCCGCTTTATCCTCGTTAGTAGTATAGGTATTTCCTTACCCGTCCTTAATATCGGGGAATTAGGGTAGTTAGTCTCTATCTTAAGTCGGTTACCTCGCCTATTTTACTATCCTCTACATATCTTCGGGCTTTTTCGTAAGTATCCCTACCGTAGATCTCTACTCCTATATCTTATCCCTCTTAATCTATTTCTTCTTTTCTTAGGTAGCCTTATAGTATACATCCTAGTCCTCTTAGGAGTACGTAGTAGTCTACTTCCTCCTTACCTTCCTTACTACCTTTACTTTCTCCGTATATTCCTCCGTCTAGTATAGTTACTAGTACTTAGATAGATTACTCGAGGGTACCGTTACTTCTATAGCTTCTTATATAGCCCGGATTAGGTATTCTACTACTCTCTCGATATCGTCCCGGTTCCTTAAGTCTCTCGCCGCTATTTCCTAGGCTCTCGGTTCTAGTAATCTATTAGTCTCTTCCTAGTTAGCCCTCTTCTAGTTTAGTTTCGCTTCGGGTTCTTATTCCTAGGTAACCTATAGGTCGATCTCCGTCTAAATCGGTAGGTAGTCTAACGAGGATTCTATATCCATATTTACCGTATATTTTCGAACCCTTTCCCTAATTACTTAGGTTACGAAGCATAGGTCGATTATACTTTTACTAGATCTCGCTTCCTACGTCGTTAGTCCCTTTAGGGTTACTATCTCTATTCCTTCCCTTTCTATTACGTCGATTAATCTTCCCGCTAAGTAGTAGTATGCCGGTATAAAGTCGGATCCCTAGAGTAGGTAGTAGAGGTTAAAGTCTCCGACTATTACCTACTACCGATCGTCCTATATTATCGTTAGGATCCTTACTAGGGTATTAAGTTAGGTGCTACTTCTTAATTCCGGCGGTAGGTTGTAGATGTAATAGATCTTTATCGGGCCTTAAGTAGTATATATCCTTATCGTAGTCGAGTCCCCGTCCTCTTAGTCTATAGGTTCCTAAGAGTCTACGGAGATCTCTTTACTAACGTAGATGTAGGTTCTTAGCGTTCCCGTCTTATATATAATTATATAGTATCTTAGGTCCTTTACCGTTATAGGTTTTAAGGAGTATAGGTTTAACTATAGTTCCTAGATCGCTATAACGTAGTAGTATTTCGGTTAGAGGGCTTAGAGGAAGCTTCTCTATACTTTATCTTTACTCTTATTAACGTTATACTATATAATCGTTAACATCGTCGTATTATTTATTAGGATTAATCTATTTAGTCCTATTAGTTTTCCCCTTAACTAAGGATCTCCTCTTAGGAGGTGTCCTTATTTGTTTAGGGTACTATTTAGTTAAGTTTCCTTTAGTTCGGGTCTCTCCCTACTTAGTCGATGTGTCGCGGTCTTCCTATCTATAGGTAATTCCTTACGGTAGGGGGGGTAGTCTCCTCCTCCCTTTACCTCTTATTCGGGTTATATATTCTTTGCCGGTTTAGCTCTTCCTATTCGGGGGTGTAGTACCTCTACGGCGAGGTCGTTCTAGCCTCCCTCGCTCTCTCTTAGGCTCTAATTCTTACTAGGCATTCCTTAGCCTAAGATAGGTATTTTCTTCCGTAGTTTATATACCTCGCGTTTTCTTTCGGTTCCTTATACTCCTTTACCTAGTATCCTTATACATAGTAGGAGCACGTGTTTAATGTCTTTAGGCACCTTACTACTAGGTATCCGTATTACTAGTACTTATAGTACTATAGGATCCTATAGGTGTTTATATAGATTTCCGTGTCTATCCTTTCGTAGTCCTAGAAGAGTCCCCTTTCTAGGAGTATGTTAGCCTATTCTACACTCCCGACCTATACGATAAGTAATAACCTCGTCTTCTTATCTTCGATCTTTCTTTTAACCTATACTACCTTAGTAATTTAGATCCCTAGGTACGTATATTAGTTTTCCTTCTAAAGTTAAGTAATATTGTCTTAAATTTAGAATATTCTAGTTATGCCGTAGGCTATAACTATAAACTACTAGCGCGAGACCTTCGCCGTCTTTCTAATCTTCGTTGTCTACTCCTTCTAGGCTTCTAGCTTCCTTATGTCCCCTTCCGCTACCGTATATAGCTTAACTACTCCTCGTCTATCCTTCTTTACCCCTATAATCTCTTTTATCCCTATCTTTTAGACGATTTCTTTCCCTATTATCTTGTCGATGTCCTCTTATTCTTAGGGGTCTATAATGTAGACCTTAACCGCTATCTTCTTCTCCTTTAGGCTAGCTACNNNNTAGGCCTACGTGCCTTAGTTAGTTCTTAGGGCTAGGAGAGCCCCCTTCTATACCTTTGCCGTAGCCGTTCCTACTACCTTATCGACTATTATCCTTATGTCGTTCTTTAGTACTTTTAACCCTCCTAAGAGTTCTACTATTATTATCTTTAGTACTCTTTCCGGGACCTCCCTATTAGCCGCTATCGCTATCTCCTACGCCCTCTTACACGTGTCCTTCTACTCGCTTCCCTCGCCCGGGGGCCTCGCCGTCGTCGCCGTCGTCGTCGTCGCCATTTTTCTCTTAGTCGACTATATAGTTATATCCTCTTGGAGGATTATATAAATCCTAAATACGTAGACTAGGTATAGTTAGCCCTTAAAAGAGCGGCTATAGGAAAGTCGCCGGGGGATAATAGCCTACTTACTAAGTACTATAAGGCTCTTATCCGCGCTAAACCGAAGAAGGTGCTAGTAGTACGAAATAGAAAGCCGGAGGAAGAACTACTACTAATTATATACCGGATCGCGGAGGTCTATAAGTAAATAATAGAAAGGAACGAACTCCTAGAGGGATAGATAGACGGTATCCTCTCTCTCCTTTATAAGGAGAAAGGCTCTACTAAAGAGCTAAAGAATTACCGTCCGCTATCTATAATAAATATTAATTATAAGATCTTTACGGAGGTTCTTATATAAAGGGTAGTACACGCGTTAAAAGATGTTATCGGTCCCTATTAAACGGCCTTCTTACTAGGGCGTCTTATTAACGATAACGTAAGGACGGTATAGTTCCTAATTAATAGACATCGGCCTCGAGGCAATAGGCTACTAATTAATAAAGAGCCGATCGCTATCCTCTTCCTAGACTAGGAGAAAGCCTATAATAGAGTTAGCTATACATACCTTTAGGCGGTATTAGGTAAACTCGGCTTCCCGGAACGGTTTATTAGCTAGTTAAAACTATTATACTCGAACGCGAAGACTCGGGTTTATTTAAATAGCTTCCTTAGAGAGTCTATCTCGGTCTACTACGGCGTACGCTAAGGGGACCTATTAAGTTGTCTACTCTTTATCGCGGCTATCGAGGGTTTAGCCTAGCTTATTTTAAAAGATCCTACAATCGCTAGGGTTTTTACGAAAGAGTAGGTTATTAAGCTTATAATATACGCCGACGACACGTTAGTAATCTTACATAACTAACTTAAGGTAAATGCCTTAATGAGGGTACTAGAGATCTATTCTACCGCGTTAGGCGTAAAAGTAAATTAGGAGAAGTCGTTCGTCCTATATATCGGTAACATGTAGCCTTTAGACATTCTAGGTATCTAGGTCATCTCTACGGAGTGCCTATATAAGCACCTAGGGATACCGATAGGCCTAGACATTAACGAACAACTAAAGGAGTTCTAGTTAAAGATCTAGACGAGCTTTAAAAGGACATCCTCCTAATAGTTAAAGTACTTTATATCTTTGAAGGGGAGGGTTCTAGTAGCGAATGCCCTAATAATATCTCTACCGCGATATGCTATAAGGTTCCTTAAGGTACCCTACGCTATAAAGACCGCGTTAGAGAAAGAGTATTATCGTCTAGTCTAGGATGGTCGGCGACATATAATTACTAACCTAAAAGCTTACTACGCGAGAAAGGAGGGCGGCCTTAGGTATATAGATGTAGACTTAGTTATCGACGGGAGTATTACATCTACGGTAATCCGGGCCGCTAAATACCCTAATTTAGCTTAGGCGTCGTTAGCGAACGAGGTGCTAGTAGGGTGTACTAGTACCTAATCGATTAAGGATGCGGTAACAAATCTATAGATATAAGCCTTTTCTATAAGAGTTTAGGTAGTTCTAGGATCGGTCGGTTACCTCTAGCGAAAGTAGAACCGCATATGCGATTTTACTAAGGAGGATTACATTATATCGGTAAGCTAACTAACGACCCGAAATTAGGTTCTCTTAACGTTAATATTCTACTACCCCCTAATATCCCCCGGGATAGGGACGGGAGTACGACGTTAGAATAGTAAGTTATAGAGGATGCTATAGGATGCTAGTACGAGACTTATAGGTAATATTTAGGACCCTATTAAGGATAAGCCTAACGTCCTATTAGCGATTAATATAAAGAAGGACATTAAGATTACGAAGAAGGCTATCCGAGGGTTAATTAACTCTCTACCCGAAGAATAGCGCTCCCTACTTAATAAGGAGGATAGAGACTAGAGGGGAGGGAAACCCTATAACGAATACCGGTTTAGGACATATAGTAACCCGGCCGCGCTCGGCTAAGTTAGATTTACTATAGCCTACCGGACTTTCGTCGTAAGGCGACTAAAGGGCTATAGCTTTAACTAGCTAACCTAACGCTATGTTATGGAGGCCACGCCTGGCAGGTGGGCACGTGCCGCAGGGTATATACCTTCTCTCTTCTCTTCCTAGGTAGAGATTATCCAACAATGAATTGACTTCACACCATAACAAAATAGTAGCTTTGCTACGGTAACCAGCTAAAGGCACTAACCGTCATCATACGGACTATTTCGGCCTACTACTATTCGGCACTACTACCAATCCTAGGACTAGCCCTCTATCCTATGGACTCTTTAATTCCGCACCTAGACGAAAGCGCTACTATTCCGGCCTGCTACTATTAGCATTACCACTAATCCGTAGGACTAGTCCTCTATCCTATGGACTCTTTATACCTTCAACCTTTCCGCACTATATAAGCCGGTAAAAGCGCCGTAACTATAGGTCTACGAGCCGCCATTTTCCGCCGCCCCCGGGCGCTTAATCGCCTCTATTTACGCCCTCATTCGCTAAAGGAAGGTACCCTCAAGTTTGCGAGTAGTCGCGGCTCGAGCGGTCACGGCTCGAGTAGTCGCGGCACCCCCTCTCCGATCGAGCACCTTCGGCTACTCGCGAGCCTAAGCGCTCGAGGCCTCCGACAGTAATTTCCGTATCTAGCCGCCGCGTTAGCAGCTCGCCCTCCTCCGACGACGACAAGATGGACCTAAAGGCTTAGATCGTAGAGTAAATAGCCGAAGAGTACGAAGCTATAGAAGCTAGAATGTAAGAGATGTAAGATTCTATACTTAGGGAAGCCTTCGAATATAGTAGAGCATTCGAAGATAGACTTAGGGAAGCATTCGAAGAAGGTAGAGCATTCGAATATAGTAGAGCATTCGAAGATGGACTCGGGGAAGCATTCGAAGAAGGTAGAGCATTCGAAGATGGTAGAGCATTCGAAGATAGTAGAGCATTCGAAGATGGCAGAGCATTTAAAGATGGTAGAAAGGAAGCTACCTTACCGCAGATAGTAGACGCGCCGCCGTAAGAGCTAACTCCATAAGAGACGGTAGCTCTACAGCTAATAGAGCTAGATCCTTAACCCGCCGAGGAACCTTAGTCTACGATAGTCGCAACTCTATAGGAGATGGACACCACGGCGCCGGATGCTTAGTCTATAGTAGCCGCTACTCCGCTAGCCGCTACTCTACTAGCCGCTGCTCCATAAGCCTTAACTATTAAGGCATCAACCGCTCCATCAACCGCTCTACCAACCGCTCCATCATTCACGCCTATCAATTTTAGAGCCTTCGCAGAAGACGGCACGCCACAAGAAATTGAGTCTATACTAGATCCTTTATCCGCGACCTCGCCGCAGATAGTAGACGCGCCGCAGGTAGTAGCCGCGCCGCCGTAAGATCCAACTCTATAAGAGATAG
This sequence comes from Pseudocercospora eumusae, assembly GCA_001578235.1. NCBI lineage: Eukaryota > Fungi > Ascomycota > Dothideomycetes > Mycosphaerellales > Mycosphaerellaceae > Pseudocercospora > Pseudocercospora eumusae. The sequence continues at coordinate 93,557 of LFZN01000108.1, read as the reverse complement.
ACACCGCAGCCCCTTAGCTAATAGAGCTAGATCCTTAACCCGTCGAGGAGCCTTAGTCTATAGTAGCCGCTCTAGTAGTAGGCCACGCTCTATTAACCGCTCTCGACAACCTTACGTCTATGCTTAACGGCTAAAGATGGACAATAGATAACCTTACGTCTATAACCGGTACGGAGAAGGATAATAGATAAGATAATAGATAACCTTGCGTCTATGACCGGCGCGGAGAAGGATGAGGAGACAACCTTGCGTCTATGCCCGAGAAGGATAAGAAGACAACCTTGCGTCTATGGCTAGCATCGATGACTTCCTTTCAACCATTAACCGCAGCATTAACCGAAGCATTCTATCCGAGAAAAGTCGTTTGCCGCCATCTTTACGAAAAGATGCTAGCAAAAGCATCTAACACGATAACGACGAGGCATTAAGGCATTAACTATTAACCGTAGCATTAACCGAAGCATTCTATCCGAGAAAAGTCGTTTACCGCTATCTTTACGAAAAGACGCTAGCAAAAGCATCCAACACGATAACGACGAGGCATTAAGGCATTAACCGAGAACCTCGCGTCTACGGCTAGCATCGATAATTTCCTTTTAACCTTCAACCGCAGCATCAACCATTAAGGCATTAACCGCTCCATTAACCGCTCTATTAACCGCTCTATTAACCGCTCTCGGCAACCTTGCGTCTATGAAGGAGAAGGACAATAGACAACCTTGCGTCTATAGCTAGCATCGATGATTTCTTTTGTAATAGAAATGAAGAGATATCGGGTATCGAGAAGGAGTATAACTTAAGTCTGTTAAGCATAGTCCACGTGGTCGCGGACTTTTCGTAGGCCCGGGGATTTTGTTATGGAGGCCACGCCTAGCAGGTGGGCACGTGCCGCAGGGTATATACCTTCTCTCTTCTCTTCCTAGGTAGAGATCATCCAACAATGAATTGACTTCACACCATAACACGCTACCTCTAAGCTTATAAGTTAATAATAAGGTACGAGATAGAACCCGAAGACCTCTAGAAGTCCCTCCGGCTCCTATATAGGACGCTAAAAGCGGGAGACTTACTATAGCGTATCGTCTATAGTAAAGTCTAAACGGGCTTATAGTTAACTTAGGTTAAACCGATTTAATAAATATGCCTATTAGATAATAGAGACCTAATACCTAATTACATCTAGTTAGATTATAAGGTCTCTAAGGCTATATAGACGGAGTTCTACGTAATATAGTTAAGGATATTAGGTATACCTATCCCGGAGGTAACGACATTAGATAGACTAGTAGTTCTTACTACGTTCTCTCTAAACCTTATAGGAATAGAGAAAAGACGGTAGCTTATTTTAAGCTAAGCTCTAGTTTAGAGCTTATAGAAGTATTACCTCTTATACTCCTTTACTAAGCTAGTAAACTACTAGCGAATTAATACTACCGTAGAGTTCTTTAGGACTACTATTCGAAGGTAGCTACATATAGACCGCATTACGTACCTAACGGATAAGTATATAGGAAAGAGGTATAATACTAAGACCTTTAAGCACGTCTAGGGTAAGGAACTAAAGAAGATTAGGATCCGTAAGGAGCTAAAGATCCTTCGGCGGGTCTATACCGCTAGAGAGCCGGCTTAGTAAATAGATTACTAAAGGAAAAAATATAGATAAAGGTAGCGTAGTCTCTAGTCCTCGCATACTCTTCCCTTAAATTAAGTCGATACGGTACTAATTACTATCGACGGAAGGTAGTATATAGAGTAAGCGATAGTACGAGGGTTCGACTCCCTTAAAGAGCTACCGGTGCCGGGTATCTCCTCTATAGTAGTTATAGAAAGTCTAGGGACTATGTACATAGCTACTAAAATAAAAACAATCTTATCGCTCCTCCGAAAGATAAGTACAGCAGTTGCAGCCTCAGGCATACCGCACGTGATAGAGACCCACACCGCACTTCAAAGAGAGGAGTCGAATGAATGAATATAGGGTGGCCAGTCAGCGAGGCGAGTTGATAAGATGAGATGAAGAGCTCCTCGAACGGTACCGACAAGCAATCCTGCTGACGATACTCCGGAAGCGGCATTGTGTTGGCCTCCTTGCGCGCCAGCCTTAACTAGAGCTATCCCCGAGACTTCCATAAGAGTCGATTCAACATGAAAGTCTGCTTGTCCGCAGCGTGGATCTCTGGCCAGATGATTTGGGAAACGTTGTGATTGCAGCGCACTACATATCCAAGGAAGCAGTATGGAGGGCAATCTCCAACTGCAGGACTAATGGCTGTATTGGATTACCCATGAAGCCTCGACGATGATCTCCAGATGTCGGAAGATGGCATGTACAGTCCAGACGACGCGATCGCAAGAGCAACAGTGCCTGAGAAAGCTTGCATGTGGGCACCATCTCGAGCATTGCGCCACAGCAATCTTCAAAGAATACCAATCAAGTCTCCAAGGCATCCAGTTCCAGGCCGAAATCAACTTCCCCCTTGTTGTGCAAGATCGATCACGCGGTTTGCCACATAAGGAGGATTTTTGAGCCCGCAAAGCCCTGCATGAGAAGTACAGTAGCAGGGGTGTTCTGCACAAATACGTCTGCGGCTAATGGTCAGCTACGCACTACACACTTCCTCTCTCACTGTCCTTCCACTGAACGTGTGCACTTCTGAAGGCCGACATGGAGCTCGATATCGACAAGTCCTTTGGCGAGCTCTATACGAACGAACATGACTTTAAAACTCAACTTCAAGAAATCTCAAAGGCCACTGCAAGCACGAATGAGTTCCATGCTTGGGCGAAAAAGCTTAGGTTTATCACTCCTCATCCAGACACTTGGGGAGCTGATGAAGCCGTCCCAAGGGAAGAAAAGATTCTGTATACGAATGTCACGACCAGTCTGGGTGGAGGAACAGATGATCGCTTTCCTGAGTCAGAGATTACAGACTCCTCGTCACGGCCATGTGACTGCAATTTGTGGTCTCGCACGCCTTTCGATAAGGACGCTCGAAGCCTTTGGATCAGCGGCCGTAATGATGCACCAAGCTGCACCCACTTTGTCGCGATCTCCTACTGTTGGCCACAGCCCAGCGAAGGAATATCCTACCCAACAGCAGAATATTCTCTCTCGTACGCAGATGGTGAGAAATGCAATGATGCTCCAAACGAGGTCATCGAACGCGCATTGAAGTTTGCGACTTGTGTCGGTCTCAGCGCAGTCTGGATCGACCAAGAATGTATCAATCAAAGCGATCGCGAAGACAAGGAAGCTGGCATCAATTCTATGGATATAGTGTATGAGAATGCACAAACATCACTGGGTTTGCTCTCTTTGCAAATTACCGACCAGAAATTCCTGCATTTCCTCGATGAAGAGCAGATTCAGGGGATGCAGTTCAACTCTGAGAGTGTACACGATCTACGACGATTCATCGAATGGATCGATACCGAGCGCTGGCTTACTCGAGCTTGGTGCATGCAGGAGTCCTGGTCCGCTGGCTCAAAGATGTTGATCATGATGAAGTGTGACAACTCTCTGAAGAAGCCCAAGAAATTCGGAAACGTCGATGGCGAGGTACTCATCAACTTCGAAACGCTTTCCAAAATCCTCAACGGCATCGTTTCTGCTTTGGAGAAAGCACAGAAGCAGTTTCTGGACTTCAAGCTCGACCAAGTGTGGCTGGACCGCTTCAAACGTAAAGCCGTCAAGACAAGTCCAAAGGAGGCGAGCCAAGATATGGTGATTGGCAGTCGCACTCGTCTCAGGTGCAGCGCTGCAGAAGGTCTCAACTTTCTTGGGCCACGAGAAAATAGCCGCATTGTGGATCGTATCGCCATACTCGGCAACCTCTGCAACTTTTCGGTTCGCCTCAATACTGACAAGCTGGAACAGCTTGGCTGTGGCTTCAGCATCTGTGCTTATGCATTGGCAGTCCTTAACGGCGATCTGTCACTCATGCACTGCCGACCTCTGCAGCTGTCCCCACTTCCAGCACTATCCGAAGACAGCGCTCCCAGTGGAACAGCGCTCTTGGAGCTTGAAAAGATGGCTTTGGTCGATCGTGAACAGCGTCTGGGCTACTCTTGGGGACCTCCTGTGCTTGGCTCTCTGATCGCTCCTGAATGGGTTCCAGAGGAGACCAACCCGAAACGACTGGCTCGAAATGAGCTGACTCATGAGGGCCTGAATACTTACGGGTGGCTATACCTATGTGACGTGCATATTGACGTGTCTCCGGTACGGCAGTACTTCCTCGACGCTTACGAGGAACTCATGGAGAAGAAGATTCCATTGCACGATATAAGGTTCTGGAAGTTCCACATAGCGTTTATCTGGGCTCTTGTCCGTCATCTGATTCATATGAAGTATTTCGCACTAGCACAAATTATATGGAACCATGAGAATGATTTGGCCTTCACCGAAGACACAACTGAGTCTCCTACTGAAGAAGTCCCTCGAGACTTGGGGAAGCTTGTCGACCCCGAAACAGAGCATTTCACCTGGCCGAGTATCTCAGAGCCAATGAATCAGCACGACTTCATTAACAAGCTGGTCCCCAAAGCGAGACTAGCAGATCGTGCCGACAGCAATCGAACGTGGCTGGTAGCCGCAGCGATGACCGGCAAAATCCTCTGCGGCCGGCAGATCAACGCCGGCATCGCTATGCCACCTGCAAGCACAATGATGAGCATCAGCACAGCAGGAGGCAAGCTCGAAGTGAAGCCAGGCTGGTCACCTGAGCCTGAACGCCAGCCTCCGGAAATCTTTAAGACGGATATCATGGTACCAGGCACAACGAATCCAAAGTCGATGTATACATGCATAATTGAGTCAGAGGCAGCTAGCATGAAGTGTGTATTCGAGCCAGCTCTCCAGCATCCGCCAAGCGTTGCGAAATCGCTGCACAACTGGCGACCTCAGTACTGGATTGCTAAGAGAGTCTTCAAAGGCTCTGCTGGGGAGTTGTGGAAGGTGGAAGGTGGTGCACTGACGAGAGGCTATGCGCAGGCCACGAGTCTGTGGTCTCCTTGTTTGCTGACTTGAATGAGATGGTAGCTCGAAAACTCTCGGTGCAAGGCTAAGCGTAGCCTGACGCTCAACTCTACGAGCTGAAAGCCTGACCGATACTTGAGCGTCTTCTCGCTAAGCAACGAAGCCTCATTTCAGGCACATTAGGCGCTTTCTTCAGTGTTGACATGCCCCATAGTGAGTCTGCGGAGTCACTTGGTGCTTCGGCCTCAAGACAGTCAATCTGTCATATCATCATATCAGCCACAATAATAGTGGATGGAGACGATTATTGGTTATGCTGTATAGCCTCAAGCACCTCTGGCTTTAAGGACCCAACGATCATCCCGTTAAGAGGCGGCGCGGCGATTTGTGTCTCTAGACTAATTATAGTGAATGCGACTACCACTCACAATTCCAAACTCCCTCAATCTCTGATCCCAGCGACCCAAACAGTCCTAACCAATTCAATCCTGTCCACCTTCCTCCAGGACGACCATCTCCCAGGACTTCACTATCAGTACCTCATTACGCCTACCCACAAAACCCTCCCAACACAGTCGAACTCTTCACCCACGGCCCAGGATTCAACCGCTACTCTTGGGACTTCGCTCCAGGCCACTCATACATCAACGCCTCCAACCACACCGAATCGTCTTGGAAGCTTCGCTCATCTTGCACATTCCGCTCCGAAACGGAACGGCGACCAGAATTCCAACAAAGTGTAACCTGCCAGCATAACGGAATCAACACAACCACAACCACAATCAGAGTCCGAGCATTGCATCGATCGCAGAGAGCTAGAACTTTTTCGCAGAGCTTTTGAATGCAAGATTTCTTTTTTCTCCGCGTCTAGGATCGAATTCATCGGCAAGTGAAATGGCGTCCGCGATGAATGATACTAAGTGATTAATAGGGAAACAGGATTTTGCGGTTTGTCTTGGGAGTTGCTCATACCCGCATGCGGAGAGAGAGAGAGAGAGGCGATGTTTCCTCGTGTGAAGTTGAAAGTTTTGCAAGCTATTTCTTGCTGAATGCTAGTCATGGTTCGAATTTGCATTCTTCTGCTCAAGAAGCCGTGCAAAAGTTCTCGAGGAAGCATGGGGTTCGTCAGTAGGGATGACTAGAATGTGCACGCCAGTTGTTCACATGTTTTCATCATGGCTTCAAAAGTAATATTTCTTCACAGCCAGACGCTCAGTCCGTAACATGGCCCAGCCCCGAAAATTGCGCTTTGCCTCGTCTACCTCAGCATTACTGTACGCTTGTCTTCATCCGGTTGCAGACATCATACAGATATGGCGGGCTTCGCGAACCCGAAAACTTTCCAGTACAGCGAATTGATGATTGATGTGGTTAGAATCACAGGGTAAGACGTTACAGGTCGAACAGGTTTCGCAGCAGGCAGCATACTTTGAGTTGTCCGATGAAGGGAAGAGATGCCCAGCATTATGAGTGTCAAGAAAGGGAGGTTGGGGCGGAGGACAGGATTACAAAGTGTCATGAATCATAATGTAACTCATCTTTGATTCGATGATATGAACGCCGTACAGCTTTCATGGATGCTTCAGCTGTGTTCCCGCTCCCAGAAAACCCTTCATACAACAAACAAACACTTAGTTCTCGTGGAGAGTAGCCTCGTACGCCTTGTCCTTGGCAATCGGCTTGTCGGTCGACTTGACGTGACCAAGACCCTGCGATGCATATGCCTTGGCGTATGGGTTCAGGCGGAGCAAGACCTGCTTGTTGTGGAGTGGGTTCTTCTTCTGCACAACGGTACGCTTGGTAATGGCAGATCCCTTGACTGGGCGAAGAACGCTCTGGACTTCGCTACTGTTGATGAGCTTGGCGATGTCTGGCTGGGCGACAACGTTGGATGGGAGGAGGAAGTCGCGCTTGAGGGCAGATGGCTCGGTGGTGCTGCCGTAGATGGTGTCGAGGGCGGCGAATGCGGAGGAGGTCCAGATGACGAAGCGGCCGAGGTGACCACCTGGTGCGAGCTGGAGAAGGTTGAGAGCGTATACTGGGCAAGTCTCAACACCTGGGATGTTGCGGAAAGCGCTGACGAGCTCGCGGCCGTCCTTCTCTGGCTCGTAGATGACGAGAGGTCCACGGCGCTGAGTGTGGCGGCGGTTCCTCAGCTTACCCTTTCCTGCGCGGAGCTTGCGGGAGGCCTTGACCTTCTCGAGGTCTGGGCCAGCACCAGCAGCCTTGAGCAGAGCGACAGCAGCGGAGGTCTTCTTGACGGCGGCGTTGGAGAAAGCGGTGGAGGAGATGACGAGTGGGACCTCTGGAACCTCGTTGATCCTGTGGCCACGGGCGAGGAGAAGAGCGGCGCTGGAAGAAGCAGCGATGGCGGAAGCAGTTGCGAATCGCTTCTGTCCAAGGTTGATCTTCTGGTGCCACTTGCGCCAGACCTTGGTTGGTGCAAACATGCGACCAGAACGGCACATGTTACCAAAGGCGGCCTGACCAGCGCGGTGAGTACCTCCACCCGAGACACGTGGGATACGGGCGACAGCGCGACCTGGGAGGCGCTGTCAGTGTATGTTCTGGTATCTTATTCTTCATGTCCCAATGCTGTATCCGCCTCTTTCCTCGATTTCTGTACGTACCAGTTCCCCAAGACTCCGCAGAGGTCTGGTGACCGGCCTTCTCGCTCACGGCGTATGGCTGGCGCTTGTTCTTGGCCATGCCGGTATGCACCTGCCTGTTGTCCTGTCAGTCCCTGCCTGCAATTCCTTCAATTTCGTCGAGGTGTATTTCGTACTGGACGATGTCTGGGCGGATTGGCGCCTTGAAGACATTTGGGAGCGGGTGGGTGTCCTTGGATGGAGCACCATCGGCGCCGATGATCGTGACGGTTGGGCGAGACGACATGTTCGCTGTTTTGTTAGTATGCAACGTCGTGGAGTGATGCTCGTCGCCGTATGATGTCGAATTCAGAATCGCACTTGCTTGGCAATTTCACCGTGCCTCCTGGGTGACAAAAAAAGCTGAACGCTTGGCACCAAATTTGGGCGAGGGGTGTCAGCTTTTTTTGTCACCCAGGAGCGTGCCAAGATATCGGCGCAAGGTTTTGCCGACAAGCGAGAACTCTATCTCGCACTCCCGCGGCCACGCTCAAATATGTACTTGATGAATCGCTGGAGTTGCTGGTTGCTTCCGAAGGTGTCGATGACGCTGGACGACTGTTACCGGGTGGCAAGATGCTGGCCTTGACAACAAGCAGATACAACGGGACCAGCGAAATCATACTAATGGACATGAAGACTGGTCGTGAAAGGAATTTTGACACTTTTTGGCACGAGCTGCGAGAGAAGCACAACCAAATAGATACTTCAAGCCCACGTGGTCTCCAGACGGCGAGTGGACAACACTCCACGGCAAGATGGAGCTGGTTGAGATCACACACGAGAGCTAGCAATCTACACCCTGCGACCGAATGTCACTGGTCTTCGACTCCTCTCTTCTCGCCCGAACTATCCACATTTCTCACCAGACGGCAAACGATTGGTGTTCTGCGAGGGCAAGACACAACGCCAGACTCCAGCCTGACTTGCTATACGGTAATGTATTGAACACCAGCATAGTAGCGTCAGTCGACTTCGCTACTAGTATTGATCGTATATCGAGACCGAAATCGACTTTTGCCAGTGCTCTGGCGCTGAGGGTGAGGAAGAGCATTCTAGGGTCTATCTGATCTGTCGAATCCTAGGTTCCTTGAAATTGGCGAGCGTGATGATGAGGAGGAAAGCAGAGTCGTGTATTGCAGCGCTGCTTTATATCTTGATTCAGATTCAGCCGTTCGAGCGTGCAGTATTGAGATTGTATGTTGTGTCAAGGCAGATGCCTCGTACGTTCTCGTGCCGAGCAGCTCCGCGTAAGGCTGAGAACTTTGTGCTTCTGCATCGACCCCGGTCTCTGCCTCCAGGCTCGGCTCACCGCATGGAAGATCAGTTCGTAGTAGAGGCAAAAAGCGATGTCACATGTGCTTTTCCTGGTTCTACTTTTCCCAACAGTCTCGTAATGCCTTGGTATACTAGAATCTCGTTCAAACGTTTCATAATCACATCTCGCCCATTGTTTCATCTGAAGAATGTCCGATTCTCCCCAGACCGTATCTCAGGCTGTACTTCCTGCCACGCAAAATCACTGATGCCGATGACATTGTTGAAGACATTATCTCGATCATCCAAATTCATAGCATATAATACCTCTTCCACAAGACCACTTGCGTCGCCGTCATCTTCACCAGGCTCTTGTCGTCTGGTCGGGCCGGCCCAAATGATTCTCAGCGCCGCGGAAGATTTGGATAGCTTCGTGACTGATGGCTTAGCCGGAAGATCAGTCAGTGGTAGTGTAAGCTTCTGCAGCTCCAGAAGATGTGATATAGCTTGTTTCCAGATCGTGGTGACGCCAATGCCGCCACGAGAGACGAATCGTAAAGTCTGCATATTGTTGACAAGCTCGAGCCGGCCCCGATGCTCTTTGCAATGTGCTGGCCAAGAGATGGCTACTTCGTCGTCAGAATTGCTGGGCTGATCCTGATCGATATTGGCGAGACAGTCGAAGAACATGCTTTCATCATCATCATCGCCGTCGTCATCTTCATCTTCAATTCCGGTCGTGGAAGTGCCGTTTGAGCGGTCAACCCGCCACGAGGCCTGGATCCGGCTTCGTAACCAGGCAAAGCAAAATTCGGACTGTGTTGGATGGTTCCAGTACATCCACCTCACTGGGTCCACAACATGACGGAACCTTGGGTATAAGCTTGAGATTGGCCTTGACATGAAGAAGAACAGCCCACATGAGAGCCAGAACACCTTGATGCTGAATTCGAGGCTTGGAAGTCCACATATGAGCATCAGGGCAAAGTAAGTGACGCTGGTATATATTCCCGAGCGTCTGTTGCGCCACATGTAGTAGTTGTTACTGATCTCGAGGAATTGAGCCAAGTCGAGAAATTGCTCTTGTAGCCAAGGTCCCATTTCTTCCATTAAAGGCTCGAACCATGCGTCAGTACCATGGCGAAGAACGAGCTCAGAGAGCATGACTGCGCGCCCATGTGTCTGTGTAGATCGCTCAGTCGACTGTTTCATCCAGTTCCTGGTGTGCTTGCCGTCCCAATTCGAAAGATATGACCAGAGCAGGTAAGAGTAGTAGAATGTCATGAAGTAGCCAGTTTTGAGCAGCACCAGATACAGTATGAGCCATTTAGACGTCAGCCATGGATCTTCCCAGCGGTAGACGTATCGGACTCGATTCCACCAGTACTGGAGGCTTTGAGAGGCGACGAGCAGACGTTCGATGGATCGGATTAGCTCTTGTCGGCTGTATGACGTGGTATTCGTGGGTTCGATGTAGGCAGCCACGGCTTCTTGGAAGCCGTAAAGTGCCAGCTGCAAGCGTGTTAGTTTGACACCGGGGCACGAAGCCGTTGCTCTTGCATATACATACGTGTCCGAGCCACTTGATCCACAGAAAGCGCGGCTTCGTGCTAGTGCCATCGCTGTAGAAGTACTGAGGATCATTGCGGTCGGGAAACTCTACATCTCTACGAACCACACGTGCACGATGGACATATCGGGATAGATGCCAAGACACTTCCATGGCCTCACGCTTCTCTTCGAGGCCAACGACGAGACGCTCAGCCACTTCAACATGGTGTTTGAGATCAGGGTCACGCGGCTGCTGGTTCACGGCGGTTTCTGCCGACTCCAGTGCATCGTACGCTTCGAAGAGCTCGAAGTTTGCCTTCGATTGATCTGCAAGCCAAGGCTGTTCGTTAAGGACGAACTGATCAGCGAACTTTTTCTGAGGGTGTTGTTTGATCGCGCGTCGAGGATGCTGGATTGCATGCTGAACTGTTTTGGCTTTGCTCTTTAGTCTGTCAACCTTGCTTTGCTCTGCTACTTCGCCGCCATAGTTCACAAGTCTCGTGCTGACGTCTGGGAGAGGATCTGATGGGTCATTGCCGCATTCCGCCGTGAACTCATCATGGTGGCCAAGATGATGGCGGATCTTGCTGAGAGCCTTCATGCTTGCGAACGCCCATGTTTTGCAATACACGTTGTTGCTGTAGGAGGCGGAAAGACGCGTCGTCTTCCAAGCTTGCAAGCTTGTCGTCACTCGTGAAACTTCCAAGTTTTCGGAGAAATATAACGCCGAAGCCGGCCGCAGTCGGCAGTCGGCAGGCAGTTGCGATCATCAGAACTGACTGCTTTGCAAGCTTCTGCTACTACTTATATGAGAGTTTATGCACTTGACAAAGGAAGTAGATTTCCGAAGTTCAGGATCGCAAGTGAATCAGTCTCGAACAGGAAGCACCATGCTCAGTCAGCATTCAATGCCCAGCTACTGCATATGTTGCGAAGCTCCAGAAGCAGCATGCCGACGTTAGGAGGACAAAAGACTGCATTTTGATAAGAATGATCGTGAGAGCACTCGCGGCGTATCCTACATCATGATGTCCTCGTCGACGTCATTGGCCCGGAGTCGAGCCACAACATCGGCAGTCCTCACAGGCCAGAGCCCGCGAGAAAGACCAAAGTCCACATGGATGCCTGGAAAGAGGGTGAATGCGACTTCCTTTGATCCATAGCCAGGCACCTTATGAGCCAGCTTCATGAAAGCGGTGTCAACACTTGACCCAGAAAGTGGCCAGAAGAACTCGTGCTTGTAGTTGGAGTGGATCAGGCGGCATTTGAGCTCGCTTGCAGAGCACAGGATGCTTTCCATGCCGTTCGTGAAATCGGCACGCCACCCATCACCCTCGCCTTGAAACTTCTGTAGAGCTGTCGCAAGATTCACTAGATTTTGAATGTGCGGCTGCAGCGTCTCTACCAGGCGACTGGCAGCTGCATGCGCGTCGAACCTGTTATGAAAAGTTTGATTTTCCTGCACTGCAGATTTCAGAGCTTGGGTGTATAGATTGAGCATCTGGCTCATGGCTTCCAGCCGCTCTGAGTCGTTTTCGGAGGCCAAAGCGAAGAATATTTCTTGAGCACCTGGACGAACTCAGCAACGTATCAGTTTGAATATCGTAATCAACTCCACTCACCTGCCAGCGATGTCATATCGAAGTTGCTGCAAAGTTCAATTTGCCACGGAGATCCGTCTTCGAAGATGAAGCAATGCACATGGCAGGCTATCAACGCTCGGATCACATTCGATGCAGATAGACCCTCGTGAGGCTCCATCTGGTTCTCGATGTTGAACCACTCACGACCCCAGCACGTTTCGTACAATCGGCTCAGGTTTTCGCTTGGCTTGCGAACACAGGGACTATCGATCATTCGTTTCTGATGCAAGCCCAAGAACGCCAGGACTGATTCAGTGTTTTCCAGTATCTCGTGCGAGATTCTCGACAGGGCATCGTTGATCTCGTTGGCGTCGAGCTTCTGTTTGATTTCTTCGTTTTCCTCACCAGATGGCGCTTCAGAAAGTTGCCTGCCGATGACAGCAGTGTCGTGGCCGTCTGAGTCAAGCTGTCTGATGCCGGATCTCTGTCGAGAAGGTTTGATAGCAAGAGGTGGAGGTATAAGAGTCTCGGCGGGGCCTCCACCAACATCGGAATCTTCGGCACCAGCACGTGTGGTTGTGGAAAATGATTTGACGACTTCAGGCTCTCCAAGCATCCCGCCACGTTTCGAAGGAGGAGAGACGAACTCGTTGGACGCTTTGCGCTTGCGGGGCAATTTGCCGGAGACACCGTGCTGAGAAGAGGCCATCTGGCTCTGCTGCTTGGATGCTCTCGAATGGACGATCTCGCCAGTGTGATCGCCCGACGGTTCTGCTGACTGGCCTGGCACGGGTAGAGAGTCCGTCATGGCTAAGTACTGCGTGCTTTGCTTGATTCTTTCAAGGTAGTCCGGTTGCATGTCATTAGTGCCAGTCGCAATAACGCCAGCAAAGCCACTTCCACGCCGACTCGTTTTCGATGAGCTGATACTCTGAAGATGTTGGAGCAACTTCGCGCCGCTGAGCGCAGAAACTTGATTCGTTTCTAGAGAACGATAGGAAAGCTTATAGGCCTTGATCAGGTTTTCAAGCGTGTCGACGCAGTGCCGCGGGTCAAAGCTGTACTTAGTGGATCCAGAATTGTGCTTGGCTTGGTCGATATGCCAAAGTGCTATATAGCAAGAGCGTTGGATGTGTAGGGCGCTGTCGACGCCTCTCAGAGGGAAATGCTTCACAGTCTTGACCATAGTCTGACATTAGCAGTTGCATTGTCAGGTTAAGTCACGTAACAAAGGCCATTTCCAGGAAGTCCAGCAGGCCGGAGAAGGGCTATCACAGAGCAGTACCGGCCAACTGCTGCAAACGATCGTGCCACTACTAATGCGCTGTCTCCAGTCAGACCTGTGCTGCTGGCGAGGTGTGTGCGGCTGGAAGCAGGCCTCGCGCATTAGGAGCGTCCGGAGGGAGACAGCTAATGCGCCTATCCGGTGTTTGAATTCCAAGCTGATCTCTCGGAACGATGTAACAGGTCTCTAAGTCGTCGCCATATTAGCATAGCGGTCGAGTGCATGACGTTGACTAGCAACAGGCAGTTCTCCCTGTTGCGGCTGTATGTCGTTGCACAACAGAGTAGGCGCTAACGTGTGCAGCCACCCTTTCGTGTTGCAACATATATCGATATATTAGGCTAAGTCCTATACTAGAAAAATCGACGAGTAGAGTCTAGATAATAGTAATTATTACAAAGTGCTAGAATTTTCGACGGTATAGTAGGTCGCATTGCTTGTCATAATTCTACTAATAACATTAATTACTAGCTAACTACTAATAGACTAGAAGCGGCTAGAAGCGGCTAATCCCTTAACGCTAACGAATGGGTGCACACGAAACTTGAAGGATAGTTGCATACATTAGTTCTATATAGTTGTGTAAGCGGGTAAATACTTAAAAGTATTAAATAGTACACATTAGCATGATAATTGCTGCGATGGAATCGGATTACGAAATTCGCATAGTAATCATTTAAATGGCAAACATGTATAATGTAGAACACTATTTATTCCATTATAGCGCGACTATTAACACCCTCTATAGCACGCCTCTATCCCTCCATCTATGATCCCTCTATCCTTACGGTGCTATAGTTGTAGTAGTTAATTGTTCATTATAGCAATCAATTAATTACTTACACATACTCAGATAGTTACTCGGTAGGAGTCACCGTAGGACAGCTTACGCAAGAATCAAATAATAATTACTTACAATTATGGTAATTTAATGCTTACTATTTAAGTAATTACTATGCCCATATGTACCATCTGAGTAGGAGGCTTACCATATAAGTGATTAATATGCCAATGTTTACAACTTAAGTATTTACCCGGTTGTGCGAGTCTTGGCGAAACCGGCGGGTCTTAAGGCGTCGTCAAGTCGTCAACCTATCTCCTACTCAGACGCCAACAACCACAACAAATGAGACCTGTACTCATCCGCACCGCTGTCTCTCTTTGATGCATGCATGCACCCTTGAAGGGTCCTTGGTCTTTCATCATGAAGCAAACGACAGAAAATCAGATTCTGCATGGCGGCTCTGTCAGGCCGGCTGCAGGACTGACTACTGGAACTTCGCGCCTGAGTGCATTGCCTACAGGTAGTTCTAGGATGGTGAATCTTTGGTAGTGCCCTGGAATAAGAATCCTTTAACATCCATGCCTGGAGTGGCTGCAACTTTCGTGCATTCTTCGCCGCGACTGCGAATACTGGAATATCGTCACGACAGGCTCTGTCAAGATGGTTGAAAGTTCCAAGATAGACCGATCTCGGGACTTTGTCAGAACACTGATTGACTATGGCAGCGGGCGTCTCAAGATCTCTGTGCAATTCGTCCGCGCAGGCAAATCGGTCCACGAGGCTGAAATACTCAATGTCGAATTCGAAGGTTCCAGGACCGAGATGGAGCAAGTCATGGTAATGGACGATGCCCGAGGACTGATCACAGGCAAGATTGAGACACAACAGTGGATCGAGCAGCATCAGTGCGCAGAAGCGGCAATATTCTTATGGAAACTCTGCCTTTCTCCTGAGCATGAAGGCAGTGTGCTTGTTGCTCGAGTCTACAGGGCAATCGGTGCTGAGTTCGGCGACATTACTGCTATCGAAGAGCTCATTTCCGAGCATCTGAGGGTCATCCGGCAACAAATACTCTCCTTCTTGAGAAGCGAAGCGACTGGCTACCACTGCGGCGTAGACTCTCATACCGCACGATGCAAGTGTCATCTTCCAGAGGACATTCAGATCGAATCAACGATAACTATACCAGTGGTCTGGAACAGTGCTGCCCGTGGCATCATGATCGACGCCGCTACAGCCGCTGGATTCTCAAATATTCGATTGCAATATGAACCACTTTGCGCCGCTGCAAGCGATTTACCAAAGTACGTGCACCCTTGGCAGTTTTCAAGCTGGCTTTGCTAATTATCACACCTTTGGCCATTAGGATGCGACAACAAAAGTTCATAAAGGTGAGATTGCTTCAATGCGAAGTTCAAGTGTGACACCCGAGGACTAGTTCTAACGGTGTTCAGGATGATGATCTGATCTGTTGTGCTGATGGAGGGCATGGCACCATGGTACCGGCCTACCTTCGTCTCACCTTCCCATTGCATAAAGCTGACATGCCACAAGGATGTGGTCACTATCCACACGAGACGCTGTGCCTACGGTGCAAATCGCTTCGAGATTAAAGTTGTAGGCAAGGCTACCGGTGAGTTCTGGGCAGTGCTGACCATGCGTGCGAGCGGGATGAAAACTGACGCATGTGTATCGCCCCAAAGGTGGTCTTGCTGGAGCTCAGAATGTTGAATTGCAAGCTCTGAGCTATATTTTGAGAAGCCCTGAAATCCGAAAGTACGGCGATCTCTCAAACGCTTGCGCCATGCTAGGTGACCTATCCGTCAGCGACTTCCAACGCCAGTTATACGAGCAGATCGCGTATCACAAGGAGCAAGACCCCATACCAGCAAGAAATACCATCGTAATAACTGGAGCCGCGGGCTCTGCTGACGTTAGCTGCCTTAGCGAGCTTTCAATTTCCATTGACAGGTAATGGCATTGCACACTGACAGCTATGCTGACTGACATCTTTCTAGGCAACGAATGATATCATTCATCATGAACTGGGCAGAGCTAGCTTATGCTGTCATCGCAGAGCACCTTCGACAGCCCGTGAACCGGAATGTCAGTGACGTGAAACCTCGTTGCACCGCTACAGCTAACAAATACAGTGTCGCGTAGTGCTGCTCTCAGGAGGCATCTCGAAATGCCGTCTTGTGATCAAGTATCTGAAGAAGAAATTGATTGACGACTTCGCCATCGAAGACGTATGGTGCTCCAAGTCAACAAATCCGGTTGCAAGAGGCGGACTTATACAGTATCCACATAACGAGCCCGATCGACTCCCGGCAGGATCCATTTTTTTGGTGCGCGATGAGGAATGGGATCCGGCAGTCCACAAACAGGGCACCGTCTGGGCACAGGTCTGGGCCGATGAGCAAAAAGGAAAGATCTACGCAGGCAATGATTGCAATAAGCGATCCTGTCCAGAAGCCGCTCTGGATCTTGCTGGGTGGAAAGACGTTGCTGGCCACAAGTTCTCTGGACGCAAGGCTGATGCGACCGACCCAAAGGCGCTGAAGCATACTGGTAGCGACCCTCTACCTGACCCAGCGTGGGTCACAAGAAGCCAGCATGATCCAAGCAAGCTCCTAGCCACGGAACGACTTATGCCTATCATGAATCTGTCCGACAACGCGGTGACAGCGTCAGAGCCAATGCCGTGGAAAGCGTTGGTTGATGCCTCAGTTCCTGCCCGTCTTGGAGGCTTGCGCTTCGACATGTACTACAGCAAACCGGGACGAGCAGTCGCAAAACATAGTCCACTCCGAGACTCCCAAGGTCGCATTCGCAAGCAGTTGGAGCTGTTTCCGCCAAAGTACATCAAGCTGCCTGATCTTGCGCGGAAGGGGTTTCGAGTGAAGCAGCTCGGAGGAACGCCTTTCTATGAGTGCAGGTGCATTGTTAGCACCGATGTCGCAGAAGGAAGTCTCAAGCTTCGAGTGAAGGTGTTGGCACCGGATCAAGGTTACGTCTACATTGACGGCTCACAGAATGGTAAGTGCGAGTCAGTGTCGCACTTGGTGTTGGATTGCTGACAGACTGAAGTGGACGTGTATCACGACTATCAACTCGCATTCCCTCCGCTGGTTAAAGACATCTGGGGCACTTACTCATCACATGTGATTGATGACAAGGCCTCCCATACCGAAGAAGCGCCAAGGAAGAAGCAAAAGCGAGCACCGAAGGCCACTGTTGAGTCGGCTGCTCCTATGCTTACTCGATCGTATGCCAAGGGAATACCATCTGCGACTGCACTTGACAATACTTCTGCGACCGATACAAACAATGACGAGGGAGAAGATTTGTACAATCCCACGCCACTACCCCCTTTCCGGCGATTAGCTGAAATAGCTTCGTCCGCGTTGCTCACAAGCTCATCCGGCAGTGAAGAGGCATCAACGACTGCGACAGTCAATCGCCCACCGCACAGCTCGCGAACATCCATTGCCGCTCAACCACGATGCATGCAGAGGAACTCTTCGGGCACAGACTCCATTAGCAGCGAGGAACTTCGTGCCTCAGCCACCGCGTTCGCGCTTGAGGTGTTGAATACGGACTAGATAGGTGATTGATGAATGTGCATCCAGCCTTGGCGTGTTTTCTTGCTTTTCGATCAATGCTGTCGTGCTTTGTTTGAGAAGAAGTGGAGCTCATGCACAAAGCCGACCGGCTGGCAGCCACAATCCCGGCTGAAACATAGACGCGCTGCAGGGCAATGCAATTATTCGATTATCTGACAGGTCTTAGCCTGGGACCAATTCAGCGGCGGATGCTCGCAGACAAACACCAGCACAAGCCTGCGCATGGGGACTAGTTTGACCACGAACATGACCGAAAGAAGAGCACATTTTCAAGCACTGTCCGTCACTGCTGTTTGGCAGTTCGTTTGCGACACCTACCTTTCCTAAGATAAGACTTGAAGATGGGCGGGAACGACCAGCACGAAAATCGCCTACAGGTTGCTCAAGGCTTGCTTTACATGATTGACACCGCGCCAAAGGCAACATTAGACAGCCAGCAGCAGCTTACCATGATCCAAGAACATCTCCGCGAGCATGCTTACTACAAGCGATCATTGCGTGGAAACCGACAAGCAGTACTCCGAACCGAACATGATTGCAAGCAGTTGCTCGTGGAGCTTGCATCTGAAAGCAAGCTGAAGCTACTGAAGCAAGCCAACGAGAAAATGCTCGATGTCATCTTTCGCGTTGGAAGCAGTAAGTTGTCAGAGACCGTGCTCACGAGATACCAATACCATCATGCGACCTTCGATCCCACTTCACTGCCTGGTCCTCCTTTGGATACCAGCCATTTAGGTGCTCCCTGTCCACAAAAGACGAAGAAGAAGAAGAAGAAGGGCACATTGATTTCAGACGTGGATCAATTGAAGAAAGGTTATGAGACGGTGATCGATGCAACCAACAGACCACGTTACAGCCCCCTGCCAAGATATTCGACGACTGCGGAAGTCTTTGCAGAGCTGAATGGCGACAAGAAGGACTCCATACGGCTCCCTGAAGACAATGAAGGCGAAAGCGATTCACAATCGGACAGAAGAACCGATCACACATCTCGAATTTCATCTCTCACTGAACCGTCGTGGCGTGACGCCCAAAGCACAATTTCGAAGAGTCAATCTTCGGCACTCAAAATTACTCTACGGAAGTCGTCCATCACGGGAGAGCCGGAAACACTTCCACGACGCCCAACTCTGAGCCCGCTCGCTGCATCCAGCCCGAAGCCAGTGATGTCAAACCTTGCTGAATGGGAGTCCGGCTTGAGTAATCTCAACAAGCGCATCAACAAAACCGTGAGCAGCTTGTTCACCAATCTCAGCCTACCAATCAGCCAGACCAGCCCATATCTAACAACTTCAGCATTTTCCTTACGATCTGTACTCGCACTTTGCTTCGGCGACGACTTTCAATCCGCTTGCGCTACTCTCCGAGATAACGACACCTTCTCAGCCTTCAACATCACACAATGTCTCATCGCAGCCTTGATCCATGAGCACCTACTCAAAGAAAAGTTGGACTGGCAGAGAGCGCTATGCATCCAACTCGGATGGTCAAAGATCGAAGGTAAAAGTTGTTCACACACACAATGAAAGTGGCCATACTGATTTGGCCATGCAGATGTGCAAAGACTATTCACGATGCTCCGAGATCCACTACAAAACGCCATCGCTCGTGAAAAGCATCTACCACGCCGCTTCGCCGAGACGATTCTCAAGTCTACTAATGATGATCATGATCGAGCAGTGCTGCCTCGATTCACGCACCAATTTACCAGACAGCTCACCAGTGATCTCACACCATACATTGAGATACTCCTCCAAATCGCGATCTTGCTGAACCAGGACGCCATACACACAAACGAGACTTGGCATGCGGGATTCGGCGAAGACGCTGCTGCCATCGTTACGAGCGCGGCAGACCTGAAGCTCAAGCTCACCAGTTCCGAACTCGAGCATTGCTTCTTCTGGCCGACTGCGGGCGAACAGTTCAATGGAGATATTCACACGGCAATCAATGCATCTGGAAACTGTGTGGCCTTTACAGTGATGCCCGGACTGCGTTTGGTCGAAGGAGAGTCTACAGCCGTCTTGCCAGCGCATGTGGTGTGCTGCTCACGTGTAGAGGAGGAGCAGATGTGAAGCATGGGAAATTCTATATTCATTTTCGGCAGAATTAACTAATGCTATCACTCGAGCTCGATTAAACTCACTACTAACTCCCAATCTAAACAACTATAATCGCCGCCGTATAAGCCGCCGTAGCCCCAAGACCATTTTCCCCCTACTAAGCGCCTTAACCATACTAGCCACACTCAGTCCTCGTAATCACCGGAACAAGCAAAACACCCCCCCCCCGCCCCTCACTCGTCAGCAACAAGATTTCTCGCGCTCGAACACAATGCATTCATCAGCGGGGACCGCCGTATGCTTCATCAAAGTTCCGAAGAGATGCTCGCAATGTGTTTCGTGAGTGTCTTTCTTGCTCTCGTGCTGAAAGACCGGCTTCAACAACGGTCATCGCTGAAGTGTCTCGAATCGCTTGGTTCAAAATTTCTCGATATTTGAGGATCTACCTTAGAAGTCGCAAGCTCGAGCAGCGAACGAAGCAAGTCAGTTTTCATACCGGATGGCTGAGAGCTTGAAAGATTTTGTCGAAACGGTTGAGAAGCGCGAGGTGTGGAGTGGAATGACTTGGGAGAGAAGGTGTTTCAGAAACAGGGGCATTTTGGGAAGGTGATTGCGCAATCGCCTTGGAAATGGCTGATCAGTGTGGACTCAGTTTTGATTATACCTATTACTCTATTGGATCGTCGTCCTTTAGTACGAGGGCCTGCTTCCTAAATCATAGAGAGCCTCCTGGTCGTCCCAAAGTCTCTGCATAGTGCGAGAGCTCTTACCGCCGGCGTCTAGACGTTCACGTATCTTCAGGATCTCTCTCTGTAGCGTACCTTCTTGCTTCAGCCGCGCATCGAGACCAAGCTTACCCGTGCCTTCTCTCTGCGGCTTGCTCCAGTCCAATGTATATCGCTTTCTGCGAACATGTGTCGCGAGAGCCGAGGTCATATTGGCTGGCAGAAATGTGGTAGAAGACCAGATGAGCTGCGAGTCCACTGCCTGATACTTTGTGACGATATCTCCAATGCCCATGATGCTGTCGTGCCTTGCACTTGCGTCGGGCTGACCAGATTGATTGATAATAGTGCTTGGATTCAAAAATTTTCGAGATGCCTAGTCTCCGCCATGGTCGCTATCACCAGCGGCTGCGACACTCTCATCAACCATGGAAGTGTCATCACCATTAGTGTTTGGCGGCACATCATCATCCTCGTCCTCGTCATCGTCAAGCACACGAGCTGGTTTCCGTCGCTGTTGAGATCGTGCTGTGGGCTCGCCATCCTCATCGCCTCCATCTGCCATGGTTTCGTCGCCTGGCCGAGGACTCTCAGGCGCTGGGGTCTCCGCAGCATCGGATTGAGGTGCAGCAGAAGAAGTTGGAGCAGCAAGGCCAGCATCATCGTCTTCATCCGACTCGACGACCAGATCAGCGGACTTGTATTTGCTGGACTTGACGGCTTGGCCCTTGCGTTCCAATCGTCTCTTCTTCTTCTTTCGTGGCGCACCGGCATCGCTGCCGGTGGTACTAGCAGCTCGAGAGCGATGTCGACTGCGCCGGCCCTCGTCGCCGGTGGCCTCGGTGTCGGACTCTTCACCCTTCTTCTTGCGCTTCTGCCTCTTCTCCTTTGGCTTCTTCTCGCGCTTCTTGCGGTTGCCCTCTTCGTCTGTAGTGTACTCTGCAGCTTCACGCTCTCTCTCCTCCTGCAATCGTTTCTCGAGCAGTTGACGATCCTCTTCCATGAGTTTCTCACGCTCTTCACGAATCTTGCGCTTCTCTTCCTCAGCAGCCTCCAAGGCCTTTCGTCGCTCCTCCTCTCGCTTGCGGACTTCTTCTTCGCGTCGCTTGCGGGCCTCCTCGAGACGGGTTGCATGCTTCTTCTCATATTCGGCTTGCTTCTCGATCGCCGTCGCTAGCTGTCTCTTCATGGTGTTTCGACCCATGTTGGCACGCTGCTCGATGTCATGACGTGGGAATGGTGTGTTGGGGCTCTTGGCAATCTCGCCGAACGACTCAATAGCAGCGTCGAGGCCTTTGCTCGCAATCTCGACATCGACCAAAGTCTTGTTTGCTTCTGGTTGCGTGATCATCTGGTGCGCGATCTGGATCTGAACGAAAGCGACGTTGAACTTGAAATTGATGTTCTCCGGGGCCTTCGCCAATGCTTGTTGGGAGATGTCCAGACTGGTCTTGTAGGCCTCGAGAGATTTCTCTGCTCTACCACGCATCAACCAGGCACGACCAAGGCACGCCATGATTTGTGGATCCTTGTCGCGCGACTTTGCCAGCGCAAGCTCGTAGTTCTCGATGGAACGACTGAATTGCTTGAGCTCGCAGTAGACATGACCGAGGTTGATATGAACTGAAGCATCCTTGACACTCTCGCGTACTTTTGAGAAGATCGAAATGCCGGCGCTTGTGTCTTTCTTCTCCTCGACCATCGCAATGGCGAGTCCCTGCGCGGCAAATGCGTTCTTGGGATCGAGGGTCAGAACCTTGTCGAAGAACTCAACTGCGCGAGCGTAAGTCTTCGTTCGCCGCTCCTTGTGTACGTCGGTGTCTCGAGGCATTTCTCTAGCAACGGTGAGATGGAGGTTGCCCATGCCGGTGAGCGAGTATATGTCGTGTTTGTCATAGGTCATGAGAGTGTGCTTGTAGTGGCGCTGCTCTTGATCCTCATTCAACGCAAGTGTTCGCTTCTTGTACTTGTTGATATACCAGCCGTACAAAGCGCGAACTTCCAGGTTCGCAGGATCTGCCTCCATCAATTCTTTGATGGCCTCAGCGCCCTTGGCTGGGTCAGTACGGAGCGCTAGATAAGCCAAGCGTGAATTTGCATCGATGTAGTCTGGATGGCGCTCCAGCAACTTCTTGTAGATGTTCTCCGCCTCATCTTCCACGCCCTCGGCCTCGTACGTGCGAGCAAGGTTGTAACTGATAGTTGTGACCAAAGCATCCGTGTCGACAGACTCGTCCTTGGCGTTGATTGAGACGCTAGACCGCAGCGCGTACTGGAAGTATTCTCGTGCTTGCGATAGGCGGTCGGCATGAAAGTAGAATGAGCCGATGTTGTTGAGGAGCTGAGGGCTCAGCATCTCCTGCTTGGCGGCTCTCACGGCGTTCTCATCGGTCTCGTCAACATCCTCAGGCAAGTCCTCGTCCGAGATCTCTGCAAGTTCGAGCTGCTCCACATGCAGAAGACACGACAATGCCTTGTCTGGTGCATCCTGCTCGTACAGTCGAGCTAGGTTCAGTAGGACGGCAGAATCGGGTGTAATTTTCTTCTTTGAATCCTTCCAGGCCACACGAACCTGCTCCAGACGAACGATGGCCTTCTTCTTCGACTCGCTCTTGTCCTCTTTTGAGCCTGCTGCCTGTGCTGCGAAGACCTCCTCTGCGTAGAGAACACCAAGGAGCGTTGTCGCCTCCACATTCTTGTTTGTGAGCAGCATCTTTTCCAGGCGGAACTTGGCACCGTCGATGTCCTGCATGAGAGTCTTGAGCTGTACCGCACCGAACTTCGCAGGCAGATATCCTCGATCATCACCACCTCTTGCCTGGTCGGCCTTATTGTAGTGGTCTTGCGCCTTGGCAAGATCGCCTTCATAGTGGTCTTTTCTCGCAAGCAGATACCAGCCGTCACTGGCAATAGCATTGACATCGGTGTGCTCAATAGCTCTCCGTGCGAGACGTTCCACATTTGCCCAAGTCTTTCGAAGCAAGAAATACCCACCAAACGTCGAGCAGGTGAGGGCATGCATGTCGTTCAGCTTGAAAGCAGTTTGCGTGTACTCGGTCATGGCTTTTCGGTAAATTGGCGCAAAGGCTTTATCGTTTGTGTTGTATTGGCCGCTCTGATCGAGGTAGTACAGTCCAAGCAGAATGTTCGCGATGGTCGAAGTCTCGTTGAGTTCAAGAGCGCGTTCCCAAGCCTCTTTCGCATTCTCCTTGTGACCCAGCTGCCACAAACAGCAGCCAATTCCAATGCGCGGATCGGGATCTGTGAGATGTGGCGCACGCTCGAGAGCCTGCTGGTAAAGCATATATGACTCTGGATACTTGGCCAAGGAGAATTGTGTTCGAGCCTTGCCCATGATGGC
Organism: Pseudocercospora eumusae; assembly: GCA_001578235.1. Classification (NCBI taxonomy): domain Eukaryota; kingdom Fungi; phylum Ascomycota; class Dothideomycetes; order Mycosphaerellales; family Mycosphaerellaceae; genus Pseudocercospora; species Pseudocercospora eumusae. The sequence continues at coordinate 69,696 of LFZN01000108.1, read as the reverse complement.
CAAAACATTCTTATTGCCTGAAACTCGGTATGCATCGTCGAAATTCTTGGATGCTTGTCTCAGCGTCTCGATTCGCTCCGAATGCTCTTGGCCTCCGGGTCCGAACTTTGTCGGCTGCAAAGATGCCCTCAACAGGAGAAGAGTACCTCGCGCGAGGAAAAGCGGAGGATAAGATGGACTGATGCGCGAAGCATCGTTCAGCGCAATATTGGCAGCTCCCAGCCAGTGCTCCTTCGTTCGTTCATCCTCGGTGGCCTGTGTTGGCTTCACTCTGGGCGCCTTTCGACACTTCCAGAGATATATCCAGACCAAGCACGCAAGCAGACTGAGCTTGTCGTCAGAGCGCGCAGACGGAATGGCTTCCAAGCCTCGTTTGACAATGTCGACTGCCAGATCGGCCTTGTTCTGCTTGATATAGGCAAGGGCAATTGTAATCCAATAGCTCTTGGCGACGTTTTCGCTCTCCAACAGGCCGCAAAGCTCATCAATGTCGTCGAGAGGATTACTCAGGTCGAGAGTGACTTCTTCGCCGTCTTCTCCGCTGACAGGAATGTCGATGACCAGCGGCACTTCCGCAAAGCGCTGAAAGGCGACACGCTCGCCATGGCCGTTGACGCCATTTGTGTGGCCATTCGCGACGGCGGCCATGATGAAGGGAGGAAGAGTGCTGGTCGCGGATGGGAGGAGGAGAGTCCAGCTCTCTCGGAGGCTTGATGTCGCGCCGTGTTCGGTCTAGAATATCATTGCTGAGGATTGAAGCTTTTGACGATGCGCTTTCATTCAATATTGCTTAAATATTGACGAGCTCGTGGTGATATGGCGACAGCGCAGTCGAGGCGAGATGAAGTCCACGGTTGATTGATGCCGTGCCTTCACTGAAAGATCCACGAGCGGAGCGAAGCATACTGTACAGTAAGCCGACAAGGATTGGCGTTCCGAGCCGCAGAGCCTCACTTTCACATGCGGCTAAGCTGCACCCTGGCATCGCGTGGCTTGCTGCGCGATGAATGATGATGATGAGAGAACACCACCGTGGACACCACTTTCTTACCATTGAAGCTTCAACATATCCGGCGCATCGCCATTGCATTAGTAGCGCGACAGAACATGCTGTACAGATAACAAGCACCGCCCAGGCCACTCGAGCTACACTACGCCTACGCCTATCCTACGCCCAGCATGTCGTGGATACAGAATGGCAGCTCCAACTACCCGAACGGCAGCAATAGCAATCTACACCGATTCGACTTCGACGACAGCAGTCCGGCTACGAGCGACGCCGAGCGTAGTAGATCGCGTGGGCCGCAAGGTTATGGCGGGTATGGAGCAGCGACCGGCTTTAGAACAGGCGTAGCGAGGCTGGACAGAGGACATGCGCAAAGGAGGAGTCGGGACCGTGACGCCAGCCAGAGTAGGAGCAGAAGTAGAGCACGCGGACGTTATGGAGCACAAGGAAGCCAGATCGAAGGTCAGTAGCAGTTGTTGTTGTTCATTATACTTCCCGCCGCTCATTCGCGGCTGCCTGGGATGCGACATGGGCATGGGAGCTGATAGAAGTCGCAAACCTCCTGCATATCTATATCTGTTCCTTGCGCATCTTCGCTACACAATAGTAATGCTGTATACACGAAAGCACCATGACGCTCTCGACGCGACGCAAGAAACGCTTAAATCCATGGGTCAAGGCGACTGACCTGTGCGCAGACATTATTCGATTCATCGAGCAGCATTGGTCGTTCATGTCCGATGACAAATGCATACCAGTCAAAGTCGCCCTCCAGTTGATGGATAATTCGTCTCTCGGGCTCGCACATCAGTACAGCCATTTCCAGGAAGCACATAAGCAGCTCCAGAACGCGCTCAAGGTCATTGTCAACGAGCACCATCAAGGTTTCAACAGCAGTATTGGTACCTTCCACAAAATACAAGCCTCCATACATTCGTCGCAACAAAGAGTACGCACCCTTAGAGGAGGTTTGGTGCAAGCGAAGGGTAGCTTGGCTAGCGGACGACCCGAGCTAAAAGCATTCGCCCAGAGCAGTCAGCAGTATGACCAGATGCTGCAAGTGCTGGGCACAATCGAGCAGCTACAACAGGTGCCAGAAAAGCTTGAGGCACAAATATCTGAGAAGCGCTTTCTTGGAGCAGTGGACACACTACAGGATGCTTTGAAGCTCATACGGAAACCCGAGATGGAGGAGATTGGTGCCCTCAGCGACTTGCGAGTTTACTTGAGCAATCAAGAGCACTCATTGACCGACATTCTCGTGGAAGAATTGCACAACCATCTCTACCTCAAGAGCCCGTACTGTGAAGAGAGATGGAAAGCACACACGCGACGCGACGCCGCAACTGTTGGCCATGACGAGAGTGAAAGAGCCATGTTCACTTTTCTGGAGACGTTTGATGGCTCCAAACCAATGTTGGAGGACACGACCAGGAATCCCGAGGCAGATACTTTCTACTACATCCAGCTTTTGCTGGAGTCACTCAACAAAATGAACCGCTTGGAGACCGCAGTGGACGAGATAGAACAACGCTTGCCTGTCGAACTCTTCACAGTGGTGGACAGATCACATATGGAAGTCGAACAACGCCATCCGGCTCTGTTGCGTGCTGCTGCAAGAAGCCAAAAGAAGATGGGTGCTGGTGTGAATGCTGGCGCAGATGGAGAGAAGAAGGAGACGCTCGAAGATCTGCTTGTCACTCTCTTTGCCAAGTATGAAGCGATCGCTGAGGGACATCGCGTTCTGCATGATGTGATAGCAGCGATTATCAAACGTGACGACCACGAAGACGCTTCGACGCTGAATCGCAGTTTCCGTGAACTGTGGAAGCTTTTGCAAAGCGAAATTCGATCATTACTGCATGATCATCTGGCCACGAGTGGCGATCTCGGCCAGCGATCAAGACAAGAGAATGATCCAAGTGCCAACATTTTCCGGCCACAACCACGAGACCGGTCACGGAGGCTGTTCAAGATGTCCGAGACAGATCAAAAGTCGACAGAGCTGGCGACAGAGCGGGAAGACCTCGAGTCAATACTGAAGCAATCTGTGCCTGGTCTTGTTGGCAGCAATGCTCAAAATTCGAAACAGGACCAGAACACAATCACAGACATCTCTGCGACTGGACACAAACTCCTTGTCGAGCCCAGTGTCTTCAACATGGGTATCCTTCTTAAGCCCTCACTCGACTTCTTGACACGCTTGCGAGAAGTCGTGCCTGCAAACTCTGGTGTCGTTCCAGGCACGTTAACATCCTTCCTTGACGATTTCCTCGTCAACGTATTCTACCCACAACTGGATGAGACCTTACTTGAACTTTGCAGCCGAAGCATGACAGAAATAGACGCCTTCCAAGCAGATCCCAAATGGCAACTGCATGCTCAAAAGCCCATTTTCAAAGGCACAGCCCGCTTCTACGAGCTCATTGAGGCTTTCTGCGTTATGCTCGACAGCCTGCCTCATGACCAAAGCTTCAGTCAGTTGATCGTGACGCAGATGCGGACGTACTACGACAAGTGCTATCAGTGGTCTAAGAGTCTGCTGCAACACGCTCAACTAGAGTCCGAAGGAGCTGCCAAAATGCGTCTGGCTGCACAATTCGCCACAAGCGGCGACATCAATGAGACTGTTATCAAGCTGCTGAAAGCAGACGCGAAAGAAGCTGATGTGCTTGCCGAGAAGGAGACTGCCTTGCTCCTCAACGAAATCAAGAAGCGCAGACTAGAAGAGGCGGATCTCATCAATGACCGCAAAGCCCTTGCAGCACTTTGTACACTGCAAGTAAGCATGAAATGGCTTACTTCAAGATGCCAGCAGCTGCGATATATCAGTCCAAGGGCCGTCGACACAAGCAGTATGCAGTCGCATGACAGAAGGAGATGGACCCAAAACTTCAACCTCGACAACGCACCAAGCGGACCATATCTGCCACTTGATAGGCAGACCGCCGCTGGCTTTGACGCTGTGCTTGCCTCTTTCACAGAACTGTCGTCCCTCATCCTCCGTACCCTGCACATCGATCTACGACTGCATCTGCTCCATGGCGTCTACACTGCCATGGACACAACATACGCACTAGGGCAGCCATACAACGACCCAGATCCAGCAATCCTCAACCTGGCAGCATCACTCGGCACATACGACACCGCCATCTCCACCAACCTTCTCCGCCCACAATACATCTTCCTAACAAGCAAACTCGACGTCCTCGCAAACAACGCACTCGTCTCCCTCGTCGGCTGCATCCAAGCCCTCGACCACCACGGCCTAGAACGCATGGGCCTCAACATCCTCGTCCTCCAACAATCTCTCAAAACCAGCATGCAACAAGACGCAAGTCTAGAATTCGCTGCGAGATTCTATACCCTTGGTGACGCCGCCACCATTGCGAAATCCGGCCCTGAATATGGTTATGCGAAAGAGGATTTGAAGTGTCTTGTGAGACTTACGTGGGATCAGGACCGGGATAGTGGAGAAGGAACCCTAGAGGAAGTTGTCGCTAGTATTGGATGAGTAGTCCATGCTGAGGGATTTCGGTCGCAGGATTGGGTGGTGGGGAGGAGTTTGGCGGAGAGGAACGGCTGTCGTAGATCTTTGAGAGCTGCCTGCATGTGAGATAGTGAAATGAATCGGAAACCCCCGCAAGGTCGCATCTATCGTTTCCATCATTTCCTGAATGAATAAATCATCCTTTTTCTTTTTGCGGATTACTTTGCTGTAACTGAGTTGGTTATTAGCAGTTCCAATGATTTATCCTTTTGTCACTGCACTTGAGCAAGTCAGTTCCTATGTTAACTACAGTAAGTACATTTTAACGATAAAAGGTTTTTTAACATCTCCTTTTACAAAAATTCTATTTCTTCTCTCCTATCTCGATGCATAATTTCCAATACCTATCATTGTCAAGAGCTTCTTCTTCTTCACACATTTTCATCATCTATTACTTGGTTTTTTTTTCTGTAGTCAAGGCTTGAAGCTCGATCTCGCCTGCTTGTGTACGTACATACCTAGGTAATTATTAGACTTGCTTCTTGATCTGTGCTCGCGTCAACTTACATACATATAAAATTACAGTATATACCCCCGGTCTTCTTTCCATCCGTGACGGCCGAACTAGGATGATACTGTCTTTGGTCGATCAACCCTAGTGGTGCCGGTGCCCTAGAAGTCAATCTTTCATCAACCGAGGTGCGAGGTACGTGCAAGGCTGGGGGTTTGCCAATTCTTTGGTATGTACAGCGTGGGAAGGCTATCATTTTATCATCTTCTCCCCATTTCTCGCTTGCGGGGGTTTATTCTAGGCCAATTACAATCTCGGCTTGACTGTTAAGCGTAGATAATAAAGGACATCGCAGGACTCCGTATGTACATACAGTACCGTATGTGATGATGCAATGCAACACCTTCATTCTGTTGTGATGATGAATTGAGACTCCAACTCCATCGCTCAAAAGA
>LFZN01000108.1:0-64169 GCA_001578235.1 Pseudocercospora eumusae | reverse complement strand
CAAAATGCCGAATCCTTCTAGTGTACGCCCTGCCGTGCATCACAGGTGCTTCCTAATATCCCTAAGACCCAACGAGCACAAAATACAGACTCCTCCAAAAGCAATGCTAATATAGTAAGGCCATCGATAAGCTTTGACAAACGCAAGCTGGACATTATGAATGACGGTTTTGTAAGTTTCTTCGCCCTTGATCAGCACCAGAGGGCTTTCCGCGATGAAGTCCCGCAATTTGTCGTATTCGGCATATGCTCCGAGAAGAATGAGTCGGTACAACGTGTTGTAGTCGGTTGTAATGCCCGCCAAGACGATTTGGAGGCCGGCCGGAAGTGCGTATTTGTGTACGAATTTGTGGTAGAAGATGTTGTAGTAGACGGTGAAAGCTACTGCTCCGCCTATATATCGAATCGAAAGGGTGATGGCAGTGATTGTGCCGATGAGTTCGGTCGGCGATAGGATCTGTGCGATAATAGAGCAGGGAATGATTACCGCGCCTACGCCCACGTTGCCTAGGGTTAGGATGGCGTAGACTGTTGGGTTCAGGTTGTAGCGGTCGGCTACGGACATTGCACCAGTGAACGCCGTCATGACGCAGCACCAGAAGATCATGAGAATCGTTGTTCGGCCTTTCGTGAGACCAATGAGTAGGAGACTGATTGCTGCGCCGGAAATGATGCCAACTCCGATGGGCAGAGTTCTGATACCAATCTGAACTGGCTCGTGACCGTAGACATTGTAGACCTACATGCGGACAGATTCACTGATGAGTGAGGGTTCTCAGCTGGCGAGTCGTGCAGACACGTACCTGTGTTGGCCAGAAGAGGAGCATGACGAAAAAGTTTCCACCGCTGATAAACGTCATGATCAAGATGAGAATCATAGTACGCTTGTCCTTCTCGAAAAGAGCCGCCGGAGCCATGGGAAATGGCGCGAATTTCTGCGGTGATCATTTAGTATCAATGAGTGTCCAATGATTTCTATCCTCCTTTTCCGTTGCACTTACGAGCTCCCAAATGAAGAAGGAAATTATCGTGATTATCCCGATGATGAAAGGCACTAGGACGTGTGTGCTTCCCCAAGAATACTATTGCATGATATCAGAGATGGCTCAGCCGTGCCCAATGTGAAGTCATTGACAAACCTGGTTCGCGCCCCATTGCATGCCCATCATGAACAGGGTGATGCCGATGGTACTCAAAATACCGCCTATGTAGTCGACTTCGCGAAGGATCTCCCTGTGCGAACGCGTCTCTTTTCTTACCGGATCATGGTAGCAGAATAGCACCAGAATTAGTCCCAAGACATTCCAACCGCCAACAAGGAAGCCGACGAAGCGCCAATTGTGGGCTTTCGTAATGAGCTGAGCGTACATGGGAGATGGAATAAACGGCGCGATGGTGAAGACGACACACGCGACGTACAGACTTCGCTTTCTGATCGGGACAAGTTCAGAGGTTCCGGCAAGCGCAATAAGCTCGTTGAGGCCTGAGAGTATCGAGTCAGTATTCCGCACGTTTCACAAATTGCATCGTTCGGGAAGATTGTCACCTGCGCCAAACCCCGATATGACCATGCCACCGATCGCTACATTCATTTTGTGTGAAGTAGATACCACGCAAGGACCGATGACGAGGAATATCTGTCCGATAACAGCCACCGTTCGACGACCGAAGAGATCTGAGAGAGCTCCAACGAATGGACATAGAGCCGAGTTGGGAATGAGGTACCCAATGACCTGTACTACTTTCAGCTCTTGCTCCGACTAAATGAATGTGCATATGCCATACCATCCAAAGCCACTTGCCCTCTGCACCGCCAATCTCAGAGTAAATTTCCGCAAGTACACTACCGTATAGGTAGAGTCCAATCTGCGATCCTACCCACAAGAAGGACATTGCTGTCAAGGACTGAAACAGCTTCCAGCACATCTGGCACAGTCAGTATGCTGAAAGGCCTGACGAGTCGCGATCGCCTACCTTGTGGTAGACATTGGGATTGTCATCATCCTCCACGTAGCTATGGCGTTGCACTTCCGCATCGCCCTGTTTCTCCATTAGATCGCTTCCTTTCTCATTCGATGAGCTGGATTCGACCGCCATTGTTGCGGTGTATGGCGGAAAGATCTGAAATGAAGCTGTCGCACTAAGCGTTCTCCGACGAACACGAGAAGTCTGCTATCTTTTGTGCACCCCGCTGGGTTGTCATGGCCTTGTGACAGCGCCAGAGACCTCGGCGCTACACGGGCTGACTAGGACCAGCCCCCATGGTGTAGCTATGGGTTCTCCATTGTTTGACCTCGTGAGAAGAAGTCAAAATGGTTGTTCTCGTCCTGTGACCACTCATATTGAGTGAAAAATTATCCTTTGCATCGTAATGCTTGTCGAACAGGCTCTAGGGGCTCAAATTGGGAAGATCCGTGCATGCCGCATTTACCTTGCTTCCGCTTGACTTTCAAGCGGCATCCGAGATCAAAGTACGATGGGTGCATAGCGGTCATGATGAATAAGAATGAGAACCCTTTTATATTCATCAGAGTAGAAGACGAATCGAAGTGGATTGTTTTGATGGTAGAGTGAACACACCTCTGTAGAAGTACCCGTATACATGGTCGGTTCTTGGCGACTGCATTAGGTCCCTCGGCCTTGTGAGATTGGCAAAGTCATAGGCCCTTTCGTTCCTGCGCCACATGTCAGCGATCATTGCTTCTGCCAATCTTCGCAAAAGGCAAGATGTCCGGATGAAAGCTGGGATGTACGCTGCTTCTTCGAGATGCATACATATGTAGAATCAAACCGTCAGCAGATGTATACCGCAAGTCCATCGAATGTAATGATTTATGCACGCGGCCAGTAAACGTCGATACAGCAGGCCTCCCTTCTGTCCGAGCAAGTATGAAGCATTGCACAGCCTCTCTTCGGGCGTGGTGTCAGTCGGTAAACTCGGTGAACGGGTAACACGTCACATCGACTTGTTCCGATGCGATACAAAGAGAGCGTTTGCGGCACGACCTGGTCACCCCATAGCTTGCGTCAACAAACCACCATGTCAAGCATCCATGCACGTGTGTCGTACAAGATCATGCTGAGCGCGATGTCGTTCACAATTTCTCCAGATCGCCTAATCTCAACACGCGGTCTGATTGATGAGAATGAGGATATCGTAATAGATGTGACCAAGGCTAGGCTGTAATTCCGGGCGTATGTCTCTGCAGGGCCGCGCTGTCCGCTGAGGGCTACAGTACACTGGCCAGTGGCAGGGCGTAAAAGGCAGCGCGGGGTATCAAAAGTCCGGCAGAAGTAGCATGTATGTACTCTGGGTAAGAACACATACAGCGCCTAGACTCTAGTCTCTAGGCACATCGGAGTGAAAGTGGATCTTGCGGTCCGTCGAATTCAGGACATCTTGTTCGCCACAGCCCATGAAATCTAATAGGATGCCGCCCGATGTATCGCCGATACCAGTTGAACCGCAATGCGCATGCGTTCTCCCCAGGCCACTGGCCAGGCATTTCATCGAGCCGATGATAATGGCACTTTTACGCCCGTCTCCACTTCAGCTTGACTCGAGAATGCTGACCACAATAGCATCCTTGTGCGTGATTCTCCTCTCTGTGGTCAAGTGGGAGTACGGGATGAGATGAGCACGTCACCGGTGAAGGGTGTAGGATAGGTATGCTTGTTCCAGTCTGCCGAATGAATCCCTCTGATCACCACACATCGTCCAGGTCAGGATCTGGAATTGCGAGTATGCTCCTGACAATACATATTGATACAATACATATTGATGGAGCAGGCGCAATGCAGTGCGGATGCGGAGTTGAGCATTATGGTCTTCCATGTGAAGGATTAGGTCGAAGCAGAAGTCGAAGATCTGCTGTGTGCCAAACTTGGTGGCTTGGTGGCGCCTCGGTAGAAAGCGAGCCCTGGAAGCTTAAACTGACATGCATCCCGTTTAGCCTCACGGGCCTCACCTTGCGATTAAACTCTCATTCAAAACCAACCAGTGATGCCGCTGTGACATACGTGTGCCATACCATGCCCATGCTGGTAACAACACCAACCTAGGTCAACATCATCATTGGGGAGCTCGCACGCGGACATGGACGACGCACAGCACCACGTTGGCAGCACCGCATAGACATAGTATATATATACACTTGGGACATCGATCGTGCTAAAGGTTTGTAGTGCTTACACGCTCCTCTCGTTCTCATTCTCACATCAGCCAAAATGAACTTGCTTACTCTCCTGCCTCTCGTTGCCGCGGCCTTAGCATCATCACTGGAATTCGAAGCCGCAGAGCTCATTGCGCGACAAGATGCGAACAGCGCTTTGGTCAATGACATTACTACCCTCACCAGCAGCGTTGTCGATCTAGGCAACACGGTTGACGGATTCACCGGCATCTCTGAAGCTGGAAGTGTTGCGACCAAAGCACAAACCGTGCAGGATGAACTCCAGAAGGCTGTCGACAATGCGAAGAATTCTCCAATGTTGGACAACAATGCTGCTCTCAAGCTTGCTGGTCTGTCCGCCTGCCTCGAGTTGATCGCACGTACTGATGCCTGAGTAGAACCTGCCCAGGGCCTGAACGACGCAGTCATCGCAGCCTTGGACAAAATTACCGCCAAGAAGGATGCCTTTGCTGCTGCCAGTCTTACCAGTGTCGTTGCACAGCTACTTGACAAGGACAACCAGCTCGCAAAGGAGTATTCCGATGTGTTGTTCGGCAAAGTTCCCGACGAGCTGAAGGACACTGCCAAGAAGATTGTACAGCCTTGCCTAGACAAGTTGCAAAAGACAGTCGACGATTTCAAGGCTGCCGCCGGTGGCAGCATGAGCACAGGAAGCTCGAGCGCTCCAGGTAATGAACCCCACTGACTCACGCCTGCCGTGGCACGAGCGCTAATGTAGCAGCAAGCCGCAAGCGCAGCTTCGCCTTCGGGGCAAGCTACTCCCATGTCTTCGATGTCCGCGATGCAGAGTAGCACCATGAGCATGTCGATGAGCAAAGCTACTATGACTGCTACTGCGACGACCGCAGCAAGCGCTACTGCAACCACCACAGCCCACACCTCGACTGGTGCGGCGAGCATGAACAACGTCCTGGAGTACGGCGCATTTGTTGCTGCTGCAGCGGTCGCTATAGCCGCCCTATAATCCGAAATCACGCTCCTTTGCCAAAAAGCACTCATGAGGTCGAAAGTCCGAGTCAGAGATCGATCGCTATGCCTGGAATCAGCATCGTCATGATGCTCGACCTTGAATCCGAACGAACTAGTCAAGCTTTTAAAACGTGAATTCACACCGAGCATGCGAGTAGTTCAAAACCTACAGCTCGTATCTTTCGCAGATAATAACTGCCACCGGAAGAGGTGATCGATGCCTCCACCTTCAAACTTTGTATGCAGATAGTAGGAGAACAGATTAATCTTAGTTGTATCAACGTTGGCCCTTCTAGGAGCAGAAGATATTGTGTCCGTGTCTGTAGAGGGAAGATGTTATGAAAAGTATTCCATTTTTGGCCTTGGCACAAAAAGCTCATCGTCTCTAGCCCCGGATTTCCTTGGCACGCCCACAGTACGAAAAAATCTTCCAAACATTCACTCACCCGTGCACTTTCATGTATAATAAAAAACACAACACAACGCCAAAACAAAAAAAAAAGACGTTGAGCTTTGCCCTCTGCCAGATTCGAACTAACGACCTCGTCATCTTCTTCGCGCTGCATTGAATGCAGGAGGTACTAGTGACGCGCTCTACCCCTGAGCTAAGAGGGCGACTACTGATTGGATGATAGTTGGCCTTTCCGCATTGTATATATACATTGATTCAGCGCGTTGGAAATTTGCGAAGAGGAAGCTGAATAAGATAGCAGTGTATAAAAAAAATATCAACGACCTGTAGTCACTATAGGAACTGACTTGCTCAAGTGACGGAAGATTAAATAGATTGATACATATAGCCTACTTGTTAAAAGTCATCTTCATTCACCACATCCGTAGTCTTACACATCACAATATTCGTCTCCTTAGTTTCCCCTCCAGCATTCCCCACCTCGCGGCGAGATTTATGGAGGTGTATTAGTAGAGGCAGAAGGATTGAGAAAAATTGCGGTGGTTGGTGGGTGAATGGGATTTAATAGATTCTGAGCATCACCGGAGTCGAAAATTGAGGTTTCAGTGTATTTATATATATATACGAATTGCTCGCAAAATTTTTGAGGTGTTTTTGGTATACGCTTTGTGGAATTCGTTGAGCAAGGTTTTTGGGGATCGGCGATGGACAGGGCGAAGGCTAGATATAAGAATGCAGTTGCTGTGTCGATGTCGATGCCTTGGATTTCTGTCGATGTAGCGTTGTTGTGTTTGCGACTCGTTGTCGGGAAGAGATAGATGCTTAGGTCTGATTAATTACTTGGAGTGAGCTCACCTTGAACATAACATCGAAGTTCCATGTGAAGTGCTCGACTGCCAGCCATATCATGCTCTTACTGAGGTGGAAAGCCTCTCCGAAAACGAAAGAAACTTATATCCTCTAACCTCATCTCCATCCCATCCCATGCAAACACCAATCCTCTATGATCCCTCTGGATCCTCTCACTTACTCCCGTTCATACAACTCCCTACCTCCCTCTTCCACCCTTCACTACATGAAAGATCCAAATACCCTTTCTTCTGCTCCACAGCATAGAAGGTATCCCTATCATACTGATTAAACTCCAAACCATGCTTGACCCTACACACCAGATCAGGATTACTAATAAACCATCTCCCAAAAACAACCCCAACATGAAACTCCTTATACTCATCCTCCACAGCCTCCCTAGCCCTCTCAGAATCGAATCCTCCAGCAACAAGAACAGGCTTCTCCTTTCCCCAGATGTTCAAGAAAGGTTCAATACCTTCAATCTTCTCGCAATCCATGCTGTTGACAACCCGAGACTCGATGATGTGCAAGTATGCCAGATGCAAATCTTTCAGCTTCTTGGTCAGGTACGAGAATTGTTCGACAGGCTTATTGCCATCCATCTTCATGCCCTGGAAGGTAGAAAATGGAGAGATCCTGAACCCGAGTCTTTCTTTGCCGATAGCTTCGGAGACAGCCGTGGCCACTTCGAGAGCGAATCTTGCACGATTCTCTACACTTCCACCGTAAGAATCATTGCGTTGGTTTGATGCGTCTTGCAGGAATTGATCGATGAGATAGCCATTTGCGCCGTGGATTTCGATGCCGTCGAACCCTGCTTCAGTGCCATGCTTGGCGGCTTGGACGAAGTCGCCCACAGTCGCCCGGATCTCGTCCTGTGTCAAAGCATGAGGTGTTGCGCCTTGGACGACAATGCCCTCGCCCATTCCTGCGCCTCGGAATGGAATGGCACTGGCTCCTACGACGGGAAATCCTCCTTCTTTCTCCAATTGTTCTTCGTCAGCGACTCGTCCTAGAGCGACAAGTTGGAGGAAGATATAAGATCCCTGAGCATGGACTGCATCAACGACATCTTTCCAAGCAGCGATTTGTTCTTGGTTCCAGATTCCTGGCATATGCGCGGCGCCACCGTGACGCGGAGAGATGAGGTTTGATTCTGCGATCAATAGCGTGCCAGGGGTCGATGCACGTTGAGCGTAGTACTCTTTCGCCATGGGAAGGATGACATGGTCTGCAGTGGCCCGAAGACGGGTCAGAGGCGCCATGATGATTCTGTGCTGAAGGTTCATTTTGCCAATTTCTAGAGGCGTAAAAAGCTTGGATTCGGAAAATGCTTGTGAGGGAGACATGGTTGCAGATGGAGGGTCGTGGTTGTCAATGTGAGTTGCTCTTGAAATCTACTGAGACAAAGCTGCCATTTTATCCAAGATAGTACGAAGCCTCAGGTGTATACTTCAACCAGGCCACAGGCCCACAGGCATGGTGTCGTTACGTGATGTTGAGCATCTTTCGCGAACGCGTCTCTTGGCGTTGGCTTCAGGCATTATTAAGCACTTTTCGATGTCTGTGACGAAGTCCTGAAAAGATTGATCGTATTGGCTGTTCTCCGGGGCAGAAATGAAAAAGCAGAATGTGCCTGCGTGACGTACGTAAAATCTGAGGCTGAATTCCGAGAATTGGCCGTCCAGATTCGATATGCAATGGCTTCTTGCGCTCAGTGCGAGGTCTAACATGCCTCGGGAACGCACCTATACACTCGCCCCTTTTCGCGTGTTGCCGCCTGGCTTTGTCAGAGTACATTGCAGCTGAAGACAATGCCAATCTGGAGAGATGTCAGGCGTCTTGGCCTGCAAGTGGCACTCAAATTCCAGCAACGGCCATTTTCTCCAAGTCCACTTTCGCTCCGAGATAATGCTGACCAAGATCAATCTGATCATCCATTTGAGGAGACTCCTCGACCGGTTGACCAGTCATTGCACCAATGCTTATTTCTCGGCCATCGTGTTGCCTCTCTACGATATTATGCTCAGTGTCGGAGGCTTGAACAACCTGGTTACCATCTGCTGGCCCACTCCTTTCTTGTTCCGAAGGCTCGACAATATCACGTTCACTTCTCACCTCGCCCTCTTTTCGCTCTCGATCGCTCTTTTTGCGATGGATATGTTTGATGTTCGCAGATCCAATCTTTACAGGTCCATGATCTCGCTCGCGAGCCGTTCTCGCTCCCATTACAATTCCAGTGGTCCCACCTATGTTATGCGTTGACAAGTCAGTCGCTGATCCATCTTGTGTTTCTACTCCCGCATTGGCTCGGGCAACCTGAGGACCATGAAAACAAAGATGATGAGAATGCTGACCAGGATCAGCCAGATTATCCACTGGATTGGGGTCGTCCCATTCCTGCCCGTGGGACGTCTGCGTAGTATGGGCCGATCGTTCAGTTTCCGTGGACTCTCCGCAATGGGGCTCGGCAGACTCATGTAACTGATCTGGTCGCTGTTCATTCCCAGCAGAGTCTCTTCGTCGCTGCTGCTGCTCTCGCGCGTAGTATCGTTGCTGTCCGCCGATCCGCGTCTCACTTTCGTCGGGAACAGGAAGTTCATGGCACAGGTCCGAATGGCGAGCGCTCTGGGATCTGCGAAAGTCCCGACGATGCGCAAAGTCCTCAGCGTGAATGTCTTTTGCTGGTGATGGTGCAGAAGGGTCAATACGAGGCTTTTCGTCTCTGGGTGGAAGCTTCTTTGGGTATGCGTGCGAGCCGACTCGGTGCAGCACTTTGGCTTCAATTTTGCTTGATATCTTCGAGAATAGACCCATTCTCTAAGATTGTGCAAAGAAGCTTGCTCGAGAAATCGATTCAAGATGTGTGTGTAGCAAACAGTATTTGAAACTGATCAAGCCTACACAGAAAATGTCAATGTTCTTGCATAAGCTCATGTAGGTAGGGTTCATGACGGATCAGGTCGTTGTGCCGCTTCACCGCCGATGTTATTGCGTTGACATTGATCACACTTGCGGGCATCACTGTGGACCAGGACCCTCATCTACTGTTGCGCTTCTTGTTTGCTTAGCGGAGATTGTGGATGTGTGGCAACGCTTTTGGCATCCCTGCTGTGCAGATGCAAACCGGACACATTCTGACGTAACAGCTTTGTGGTCAATGTCGCCTCTTTTATACCTGTCATCTGTACATGTGAAGAAGATCTGCAGCACCACAGACTCCGGGACTAAACAGACACCAGAGGACATCGACACCAGGAGCATTGTACAATATACTTGTTGAGCATGACTGAGCCCAACCCACAGTCGATAGAAGAGTACCGCCAGCACAGAGTACAAGAGACTGCAAGGATATTACAGCAGGTCGCAGGAGATCCAGACCCTGCGATCGAGACATTGCACGATGGAGCGAAGCAGGTCGCGATAGAGAAGAGTGGGTATGCTCAACAAGACCTGTGGAGTTTATGGTTGACCATACATTAGAGCGCGGTTCGCTAGCCCCAGCACCAGAAGACCGGGTCAAGCGTGAGTGTCAAAGATGGATCGGCCATGACTGAGGCTAATACCAGTGGTAGACGTCGAGCACGTTGATCCAGTTGCGAAGATGGCAGCCGATAGACAGGGAGATAGAGGCACTACGACCACGGCACCTGAAGTCAAGGGCACGGCCGACGAGGACACAGCAACCAAGTTTTGACACGCAGTGATGCCGTTCAAGAAACCGTCCGCAGTAGACGGGCTTGTGGCACCAAGGAGAAGGAGGGATGGAATGGTCCGGTCGAAGGGCAGCCTGCGTCAGTGTCGGACAGCGATTTTGCTTGACGTACCTGATATGGAAGAACTAGAGATATTGGTTCCATAAGCGCCGGTAAGCGAGAAGATTCGGGAGCGTGAGGGTCGGCTGGTACGACAAGAAGCTTTTCGGGATGGCATTCTCAGCTGCGAGGCATTAGCATTGGCATGAATGATAAAAGATGTAGCATCGACACTCACTTAATCGTTAAAGCTCCCCATTTCCATCCCCAGTGGCCGAATGCCAGAAATTGAAGCACCAAACGCCGGGCGCCATCGCATGGCCGACACATATCATGTCTGCGGCATCGCCGCGTCGCAAGATCCCAAGTCCAATATGCCGCATCGTCTCACGAGAGCAAGTCGGCCACGTTCATTGGCATCTCATCGATTTGAGTCGAGTAGTACAGTTCGATGTCGCGCAGAATCCTAACATCCTCGCTAGTAACGAAGTTGATGGCCACGCCCTTTCGACCAAAGCGACCAGATCGACCAATGCGGTGGATGTAGTTCTCTCGATTTGAAGGCAAGTCGTAGTTGATGACCAGGCTGACCTGTTGCACGTCGATGCCTCGTGCCCAGACATCCGTGCTGATCAACACTCTGCTGTTTCCTTGTCTGAATTCGCCCATGATTGCATCTCTCTCCTTTTGAGGCATGTCTCCGTGCATGCTCGAGACGGTGAAATTGGCATCGCGCATCTTGTCCGTCAACCAGTCCACCTTGCGACGGGTGTTGCAGAAGATGACTGCTTGTGTGATAGTCAAAGTGTCGTACAGGTCGCAAAGCGTGTCAAATTTCCACTCTTCTTTCTCGACTGCGATAAAGTATTGCTTGAGGCCTTCCAGGGTCAACTCATCACGCTTGACGAGAATGCGAACGGGGTCGGTCATGAACTTGGTGGTCATGTCGAGCACATCGTAAGGAAGCGTAGCGGAGACGACGACTACTTGAGTGGCAGGAGGAAGGTAGCGGTAGACGTCGTAGATCTGCTCTCGGAAGCCTCTGTTCAGGAGTTCATCGGCCTCATCCAGGACGAGCATTTTGATGTGTCGTGTGCGCAAGTTTCGTCGTCGAATCATGTCTGCGACTCTGCCGGGGGTACCAGAGACGACATGCTGACCATAGTCGAGCTTGCGAATGTCTTCACCGACATTCGTGCCACCAATGCAGGCATGACATTGCACGTTCATGTAGTCGCCAAGTGCCAGGAGGACGGACTGGATCTGGGTGGCGAGTTCGCGCGTCGGCGACAAGACGAGGGCTAGCAATTCATTAGCATTAGCATTAGCATTAGCATGAAACCGACTGTGTGGTTATATTGCACCGCGCCGCCTTACCTTGGGTCTCGCGAACAGCAGTGTCGATGACCTGGAGAATGGAGATGCTGAATGTCGCCGTCTTTCCGGTACCAGATTGAGCCTGGGCGATGGTGTCCCGGCCTTTGCAGATCTGTACAATGGCACGCGATTGCACTGCTGAGGGCGACTCGTAGCCATATGCGTAGATACCACGAAGCAGATTCTCCTTGAGCGACATCTGCTCGAAGGTCGGCGCCACGGTGACCTCTTTGGACGTGGAGAACTCCATTCGCTCGTCAGCCTTGCGGTCGATGCCTTCGTCGGCCATCTTGTCGGATTCGCAGTGTGTTTGGTGTTGGTGTTGGTGTTGAGTCGAGGTGGGCGCAAAGGTGAAGAGAATGCGGCTCCGCTTAAACTTTGGCTTCAACTTTGAACTTTGAGCTTGACATTTAGTTCTACCTCGCCACGAACAACACCCTCGTCAACACTCACCTTGCTCTATACCTCTTTCGAATAATTGCAGAGCATCGAACAGGTAAGCGACAAGGCATACGGCGAACGAAGGCGCGGCGCAAGCAGGAGGGAATCACAAGCGGCGAAGATGATATACGAGGATTTGAGGGCCATCCACGAAGATGTGGAACGGCTAGAGCAAGCAGTGGCAGAGCGCTCGCTCGAAGAGCCCAAGCACGTGAGTATACAATCAACTTCTGATATACGCGACGCGACAGAGCTCACAACTCACAGATCCGCAGTCGGCTAATCCGCGACCATGAAATCTCCAATTTCCTCAATCGCATCCAGACCCAGTCGCAGCGCGCAATTGAGATATATGGAAATCAGCAATCGCGAACACAAGAGATCCAACAGCTCAGCACCGGCGACACATACGCGACCTTCTACGAGGAGCTGAACAAGATCAAAGATTTCCACAAGCGATACCCGAACGAGCCCGTCGAGAATTTGGAGCGAGCGTACAAGCGACCAGAAGATGGAGGGCCACCAGCAGGATTCGCAGGTGACATTGATGCCATGTTTACTGGCGAAGAGGCATTTGGTCGATTCTTTGATCTGACCATGCTCCACGAGGAGTATCTGAACTTGCCTGGAGTTAAAGGTGTGCGGAAACTCACCTACCTGCAATACTTGGACAACTTCGACGCATTCACACCACCGAAGTGCAACATCACTCGGACAGACAAGATGACGGATGTGTACTTCGCATATGTGGGATCGCTAGCACAATATCTCGAGTCATTCCTGCGTCGGATAAAGCCGCTCGAGGATCTTGAGAATCTGTTCAAGGGCTTTGATCAGGAATTCGAGAAGGAGTGGGAGGAAGATAAAGTGCCAGGCTGGGAAGCAAGCAAGGCACAGACGAACGGCTCAGCATCGAACGGGCCGACCACCGAAGGCACAGGCGAGGGTGTGTGGTGTGCCGATTGCCAAAAGGAATTCAACAACAACAACGTCTATCAAGCTCACTTGACGGGCAAGAAGCACAAGAAGAATGCCGAGGCACGGCAAAATAAGCTCGAGAATGGTGATGTAGAAATGAGCAATGGCTCTGCGAAGGCCAAGCCGACGGCACGACTGAAAGAACGTGCGGTTGCGGAACGAGAACATCGCATCCGTAAGCTGGCTGGAACGATGAAGACGGAGCGTGAGGACACACGCGTGAACGTGGAGCGAAAAGCAGGAATGACAGACAAGGAGCGTCAGCAAGAGCTGGAGGCTTTGTACGCGGAGGATGCTGAAGTTGCTGGCACTGCTGGCCAGGAAGAGAAGGAGGAAGGCGAGGACGGGGAAAAGGTATACAATCCGCTCAAGCTGCCTCTGGCATGGGATGGCAAGCCTATTCCATTCTGGCTTTACAAGCTTCATGGTCTGGGCGTGGAGTTTCCCTGCGAGATTTGCGGCAACTACGTTTACATGGGACGACGCGCATTCGACAAGCATTTCTCAGAAGCTCGCCATATCTATGGCCTGCAGTGTCTGGGTATTGAGAAGAACACTGGTCTCTTCCGCGAGATCACCAAAATCGAGGAGGCGACGAAGCTGTGGGAGAAGCTCGAGCGCGACCGTAAGGCTGAGCTCGATCGCAAGGGAGGAGACGATGGAGAGGGTGTTGTCGAGATGGAGGACAATGAGGGTAATGTCATGCCGAAGAAGGTCTACGACGACTTGGCGAAGTCTGGTTTCCTGTGAGCCGGATTGCGCCTTCTTGCAGCACTTCCTCCCACGAGGCAAACCTGGAGCTTTCAACGCGGAATCACGTCTGCATTGCAATATTGGCATCCATTCTGGACGTAGCACCAACAATACGTGCAATGGCTCTGCTATGCTTGCTGCCTCGGATGACTTTCGACCGTCCATCATAGCAACAAGTGCAAGTGGTGGTGGCAGGACAGGACGTCGACGTCGAAATAGGCTTCACGGTCCAAGTCGCGCGCGACTGGCCCTTGCAGTAGTGCATGGCACATGAAAAAATCAAAGACGTTGATCAGTCTTCCATGTATTGCACAAAGTCGGGTGACTTCCAATTGTCATGCGCACCTTCCGCCTGCAGAATTAGTGGATCAAAGCTTTCCCCGTTCGATGCAGGTGCAGGTGCAGTGCAACGATTGTCTCCACCACCTGCCTTAACACTTCATATCCAGACCGCTCAACTAATTGACACATACTGTAGCCCGCAAAATGCCCTGCAAACCCGCCATCTCATCTATGAGCTTGGGTCGCGCCTGGGAACACGCGCTCTTCGACAAACTCCAAGAAGCCAGCCTCGCTGGATTCAAAGGCATAGAAATCTTCTATGAAGACCTTGCCTACCTCGCAGCGACATCCTCCGACGGTAGCAAAAGTGAGCAGCACACGACCGAGCCTTCTCAAGATGAACTCCGAAAAGCTGCAACAGAAGTGGCAGCATGGGCAAGATCCTTCCATCTCACCATCATCTCTCTCCAGCCTTTCATGTACGCCGAAGGCATCAAGGACAGGGCACAACATGCTGAGAAACTCGAGGAATTGAATTTCTGGTTCGAGCTATGCGACTTGTTGGGAACGGATATGATTCTCCTTCCAACGACCTTCCTTCCTGCAGATCACTTGCATTCTGATCTCAAGATCATCACGTCAGACTTGCGAGAAGCTGCCAGATTGGCCTCACAGCACAATATCAAGATTGCATTTGAGAACCTGGCCTGGGGCACGAACATCAATACTTGGGAAGTGGTGTACTCCATCGTCAAGGAGATCGACATGCCCAATCTCGGCATCTGTCTCGACACTTTCAACATTTGTGGAGGTATCTGGGCTGATCCTACTTCGCCTGATGGCAAAGTCGACAATGCAGACGAGATTCTGGAAGTAAGTCTGAGACGAATGAAGGAGACGATAGACGCGAACAAGATCTTCTTCATTCAACTCATCGATGCACAACCTCTCGACTCTCCTCTGGTCAAAGGACATCCTTGGCATAAAGACGACCAGCCGGCGAGGATGAGTTGGAGTCGGAATGCAAGATGCTTCCCTTATGAGGACGGCCATCTGCCAGTCGCCAAAGTGGCGAAGACGATATTTGAGCATCTCGGCTTCGAGGGCTGGGTCAGTATGGAATTGTTTCATCGGGACCTGAGCGAGAAGGATGAGCGCGTGCCGAGACGTTTTGCGGAGAGAGCGTTCGAGAGTTGGAAGAAGCTGGATCAGGAGTTCAAGATTGGCGAGAAAAAGACTAAAAGGCCTGGCATAAGTAGATTGCAGAGTAGCTTTGGGGGAGCATTGGACTTCTGAGGCAAGGCTTTGCAGCATATTCTAGACCATCGCTATTAGAACTTCGATCGATCTTGTCTCTCGCGTCCTCACCACACACCACATCTCTCATCCCTCTTCCTCCTAGCATAGCGCCAGGCAGCGGCAGAGCGCAGGTCAGGCACTACACGCCGGAGCATGACTTTGGTGGATATCAACGGCGCGGGGAACCATAGTTTTCAAGCCACCAATTTTGAAGATGCTGGCGATTGGACTGTGTATCCTGTTTATCAATTGCCGGTGCATACACATGGGTGATGCCGCGTATGCTGTAAGGATACAGAAGGCTCTCACAGCCGGTCAGAATACAGGGGTTTCCAGCCAACAGGATAAGCGCTTTCGAGTAAGCACCCTGTCCGTACTAGCTAAGGTTTAGTGCATTTTCTAGCGCTTAACAAGGTGTCTCTCTCGGTTAACAAGGATATATAGTACTATGTAGCCTAATCTAGAGAGAGATAGGCCTCTCTACTAGTTCGAAACTACGCTTCTACGTGCCTCTTCTATAGCGGCCTATCTACTAAGCATATTACGCTATAGGGCATCTAGGGCCTTGTAGAGACCTTAGTGCCTTATAAAATGAGTAGTAGACTAGTATAAAGAAGAGGTTAGAGACCTAGTAGTGCCTTTAAGATGGCTAGATAGCCGCTAGACACGATAACTACGAAATAGTAGAGTAAACGCGCCCGTCGCGTCCCTACGGACGCGACTATATACGCGACTAGAGGTAATTAGAGATTATAAAAGGCGTGTAGAAGCTACTGTAGATAGGACATTCATCTATTAACTACCGCACTATAATAGAGCTAGTCGAGGAGATTACTCCTTACTAGACTCCTTCTTAATCTTAATCTTAACCTTAGTCTACTCTACTCGGCCGCCGTCGTCTTCTATAGATAACTATAGCACGACCTTTAACGCCTTAAAACACGCGAGAAGCTATTAAGAATAGCCGCTAGAGGTATCGTTTCTTACCTGCCCTTACTCGTAGGTCTATTAAACTGCTACGTAAGATTAGATAGTAGTTAACTCGCATCTCTACCTTCCTTAATAAGCCGTATTCGACCGTCTATATAGTTGTAAACGAGGCTTAAATACTACTAACCCTAGGAGGCCGCTTTGTCTATAGACTAAGGTAGTATGGCACGCTAGTTACTAACCGGATCGTCGACTTTGTTACAGGCTCGGTCGAGGGTCGAAGAGCTACGTACAACGACATTAAACGATAACTAAATCTAGCCTATTCTATGTTAACTATCCGCCGCCGCCTATACGAGCGTAGATATAACCGAAGAGTAGCTCGTAACGCACCATTACTAAATAAAGACATGCTAGATTTGAGGCCTTAATTTAGCAACTAGGCCCTCGACTAGTTAGATGCTAGAAGGGTTATAATCTTCGGCGATAGTAGTGCCTTTACGGGTGGATAATTACACCGTTTTATAGTCACTCGGTTGCCGAGTAAGGTATACGATCTAGACTATCTTAGACCTCGTTTCCGGCGTATTAAGACGCAGTTTATCTTCGCTTTAATCGGTAGTAAGTAGAAGTCTCGCATCGTGTTCTAGAAGAAGGAATAGGGTAATATTACTACCGCCTCGTTTACTTAGTATGTCGTACCGGAGATCTATCGTTTCTATAAGGAAGTTGCCGCTAAGATCGCTACTAAGGTAGTAGACGACGACTTGTCTAGCGAAGACGCGTTTAATCTACTAGTCCACCCTCTTGCTATCGTCTAATAGCTAGTTACGCGTCTAATGTTAGTCATTAACGGCGCCTTAGTCTATAAGGCTTAAGTTACTCGTAACGCTCTTTTAAGCTATAATATCGACTACTGTCTAGATGTCTAGCCGCTAAATAGCCCCGATCTAAACCCTATTAAGAACGTATGGGCCATTATAAAGGACAGGCTTCGTAGGTACTATCTACACCCTTCTAGTCCGGAGCGCTATCGAGAGATGATCTAAGAGGTATAGGACGAGATCTCGGAGGCGGAGATTGAACGCATTACTAGCTCTTTCTATACGCGTTACTTACGTTATGTATAGCGTAATAGATATTATACTAGATATTAGGCGGCGGAAGCGTTGAGTTGTCTTTTTCGCAGAGCATCGGCTCGTCCTATCCTTACTATAGAGATTTTAGCATATTTACGTAACATAGATATTTAGCATGTAGTTATTATATTAGATTAGAATGCCTCGCTTCTACAACCTCATTTAGACTCGATATAACAAGGGGCCTTGTCGAAAACATGGGTTAAGTGGGTCTCCGAGGAAGTCTGAACGGTGACTGTAGAATGATCATGGCATCGCCATACCAAGACCTTGTCAAGAAGTGAAGACGCGGTGGTGACTGGGAAGCTTGGCACTTGGCTCATGTCATCATCACGATGCGCCACATCTCTCACATTTTGAAACTCAATCCCGACCACCAACACGACTGCTCCATGATCCATCTGCAGCATCCCGCTGCTACAATGCGCTGCCGAATCGCAGGTCTTGTTGTACATGCATGGCCGACAAGAAAGAATGCTTGTCCCGCATGGCTGGTGTCTTGACTCCGAGGAGCCGCTGAAGGAATGCTGAATGGTGAGTATATATGATGGTGACGATGCCATGTCCCGTGGTTCAGGTAGTGGTGGTCCCCTTCATTCATTCACTTATGATCACGTACCATGGAGAACCTCGAGCCGGTCATTTCAAGGCTGCGGCCTGTGTTGACTGCCAACTTTGACCAGCTGACCGATAAAGAGATCAACGACTTCTTCGACGACCTGGACCGTGATAAGGATGGATATGTGACTTTTGAGGAGCTTGAGGCAAAGTTACACGAAGTCCATGAAGAATTGGCGCCACAGCTACAGAGACACCATCTGCTCCATCCAGCTCGTCGAGATGTGGAAAAGCACGCTGGGCACTCTGGAGACGGCTTGCATCAATTCCTCTGCGCCATTATGCCAGAGTGTGGCTCCAAGTTGAATCAAGAGGAATTCATCCGGCACGTACAGACTTGGGAAGTTCCCTCCCAAAGTCGGTCCGACTCTAGATCGACCGAGCAAGAAGACAGAGACCTAGAGAAGAAGTTGCCACGACGAAGACGTATACGAGCGTACTGGGCTGTCCATGGGCCCAACATCGTTTTCATAGCAATGGTCGTCGCTCTTGTCTTGGCGATCATGCTTTGGCAGGGCGGCATCTACATCGTCAATCAGGAAGCGCGAGCTGCTCTGGGTTGGGGTGTGATTATGGCCAAGCTCAACGCCGGAGCAATTTATCCGACTTTCGCGTTCATGCTGTTGAGCATGAGCAGACACCTCTCGACCTTTCTTCGGCGAAGTTATTACCTGAGTCGCTTCATCAACTGGGACTATTGCCAGAAATTTCACATCATCATGAGCTGCTTCGGTCTCCTCTTTGCGACCCTCCACGCCATTGGGCATCTGACTGGATCATTTCTCATCGGATCTCAGCCTTCGCGTCAAGAGGCACTCGCTGCCTATCTTGGCGTGCCTACACCGATGCCTTATGTGGCTTTTGTGCGCACGCTGCCAGGATGGTCAGGGATCGTCGCCCTAGGCTTATACTGGATGCTCAGTTCACTCAGCATGCCAGTCGTCCGCAAGTGGAGCTACGAGGTTTTTCAACTCGGTCATCTGCTCATGTTCCCAATGATTGGTCTCCTCTGCGCCCACGGCACGAATAGACTTCTGCAGTACCCGATGTTCGGGTTCTGGATAGCCGCCCCTTTCTGTCTTGTACTTTTCGAGCGGCTAGAAAGACTTGGCAGAGGATTTGTCAGAATTGAAGCTGAGGCCAAGGTGATGCACGAAGATGCTGTTGTGATAACCTGCAAGCGTCCGAGCGGAAAGTGGTGGCAGTACTCGGCGGGACAATATGTTTTATTGCAGGTACCGGAGATCTCTTTCTTTCAGTGGCATCCATTCACGATTTCGTCTTGTCGAGGCGATGAATTGTCTCTTCACATCAAAGTGGGGGGTGACTGGACCGAGAAGTTGCGGGATCTTGTACTGAAGCAAGGCAATATCAAAGTTGGCCTGGATGGTCCCTTCGGTGCGCCTGCTCAGCGCTTCTACGACTACGACTATTCTATCATTGTCGGAGGTGGCATTGGCATTACTCCATTCTCGGCCATCCTGACAGACTTGGAAGAAAGGTTCAATGAAGAGAAAGACCCCTGGGAGGCACGTAAGCGGTCCAGGTCGCCGCACTTCTCTGCAAGAGGCTCCAGAGCGAGCTCGCGTCGCCCTACGCAAGTGACGACTTCATCAAGCGAGCTCACCAAAGAGAAGGGTCTTGATCACGCCGGTCCGGACTCCCCCGAACCACGTTGCATAAATCCAGATCGTCGAGTCGATTTTCATTGGTCCGTTCGTGAGAAAAACGACTTGCTCTGGTTTTCCGACTTGCTTAATCGAGCAATCGTCGGAGCAGGCCCGCTTGCTAAAGAGAACAAACTAGATCTCAACATCAACACGCACATCACAGCAAAGCGGAAGAACATCTCGACGCATGTCTTTCGATACATTCTGGACGGCTACCGCACAGCAGCTGCACCATACTCTGCGCTTACTGGTCTTAAGCAACGCAGTCATTTCGGTAGACCAGATTTTGACCACATTTTGGAGAAGCACTTCCAGGATCTGGTGGATGATGGGGTTAGGGAGAAAAAGGTTGGCGTCTTTGTAAGTTCATACCCGACTCCGCAACTCCCTGCTGCAGCCCATGCGGGTTCCCCATTCCTGAAAAGCTAACATTCCAACCACAGTATTGCGGTACCCCTGTTGTCGGCGAGATTCTTGCTGATCGATGCCACGAACTGACAGCCAAAACCCGTGACATGGGACTGCGGATTCGGTATGATTTTCTCATGGAAGTATTTGGCTAATTTGTTTCACGGTTCATGAAAGCGCGGCGTCCCGAGGTGAAAATAGGTCTGTAAACACTAAGCGAAAGGCAGGCAGTGCCGGATAGCTGGGCTCGGTGCCCATGTAAAGACACCCTGTAAAAAGGTTCATTTCGCACTGTAATTGGGTTTGAGTTGACGGAACCCTATGCTTTAGATGCAGAGACCCTTTCCAGACAACTCATATACCTTGTCCCGTGGAACAGGAACCGAGCACGCATGTTCGGTTGGATAATCAGATAGACCGCATGGTTACTCGCGAGCAAACCAATGCTTGAAAGCAGCACATAAACCCAATCATTCAAGGAGAGAAAGGCATAATGGTGAGTTCTCCCGCCCACCTACACCCTCAATAACTGCCAACCGACGATTTTGACGAGTCAAGAAAGACGACACTATGCCGATGCTCACTTGGTTACCTCCGCCTTTGGACAAGATGGACTTGAATCCAAGATTGGAAAAGCCTCCAACTCCCCTGCCGCCGATCACTGCTATGGACCGAATGGAGCAGAGGCCAACGCGGCCTGAACGAGCCGAGAAGCCAGGCGAGATGCAATCTGCTCCTAGTACTCCCACACCAGCAGCAACATCGTGGTTTGAGAAGATGGAGCAGAAGGCAAGGTTGGGCAGGAATGTAACATCAGCACCACTCGCGGACACTAGAGGTGGATTGGATCTCCAACGACCAGAGAGACCTGATCGATCACCGCCGTCTCTACCGCCTATCTTTCTTCCAGGGAGCGAAGACGTCACAGCTATTCCAGAAATGCCAAAAAGCCCACCACCCGAAACGCCCGGCATTAATGCCGTGAATGCCAGTCCTAAAACAAAGCCAGAGACCAAGGCGCCCTCGATGGAATCACAATCAAGGTTCTCGCTCTTCCCCGCCGCAACTGAGTATCGCAGAGGCTCCAACGCGCAGCTGACTGGGAACGTGCCGGAACGCAGACGAGAGTCCAATGCATCGACGAAAAAGGCTCAGAAAGCGGACACAACTTCTATGCCTCCAGGCACCATCTTCGACAAGTTGGTTGCAGACATCAATCCTGCGAGGCCGAATAGCCCTTTACTGTCATGTGCGATTAGCAGTACTTCCAGTGCTCTCAGTGGTCTGCACGACAAGATCGTCACAGTCGACACAACTGCCCAGACATTAACACCAGCAATCATCGAGATACCATGTAAGCCTGTGGACCGACCTCGCACGAGTCGCGAGAGTCACAGCAGTTATGGTAGTCGTGAAAGCCGAGATCGAGATCGGGATCCTGAAAAGGCAGCTCTCACAGGTCGTCCTTTGGTAACTCGCATAGACTCGAAAGACATGCTCAATACGCAAAGCCTTCTCACAACGCAAAACCCGACTCCGCCTCCTGATAGGCCTCTACCAAAAATACCGGGACCCATGAAAGGAACCCAGCTTCGCGGACCACTGCCTAGCCATCCACCTCCAGCACGACCAGCAGCTACATTATCGTCATCATCGATGGGTCTCGTTCGACCAGCAGGGTTGAGCGATCTGAAGATCATCGGCGTCCAAGAGCATATCGCTGTGCCACATCTTCAGACCAGGTTTCCCGCAAACGATGCATCGATCAAAAGTGCCAAAGAGCAACAATGTCACATCGAGTCAATGTTCCCGTACACGAAATCGCGACTTGCTGATGTCTCCGATCAGCGGATAAAGGATATGGATGACAATGAGATCGCGTTCCAAATCGTCTCACGCTCAGCATTGGTCAATCCTCTATCGATGGAAGCTGGAGCAGGAACAGCTCTGACAAGACAACTAAACGACGAATTGAAATGGGCTGTGGACGAGAACCCGAAACGCTTCGCAGCTCTTGCCGAGCTTCCATTCCAAAGCCCAGAGCTCGCCGTCAGAGAATTGAGAAGATGCGTTCTCCGACTAGGCTTCGTCGGCGTAATGCTGCACGGAACCGTGGGCGGAAAATTTCTCGACGATCCCATGTTCGATGAAATCCTCTCGGCTTTCGAAGAACTCGACGTCCCACTCTTCTTGCATCCCGGCACACCACCTAAAACAGTCACAGATGCATATTACAGCTTCCCAGACAAACCCGACAGTCTCACGGCGATGCTCGCGGGACCGGGATTTGGATGGCACAATGAAGTCTCGATCCACGTGCTGCGACTCGCAGTTTCGGGAACTCTCGACCGCCATGCAAAACTCAAGATCATCATCGGTCACCAAGGCGAAATGCTCCCGATGATGCTCCAACGTTTCGACACCATGTTCGACGCATCGCTCTTCGGCCTCGAAAGACCCGTGTCGCAAATCCTGCGGCAACAAGTGTGGATTTCGATTTCAGGGTTTTTTTCCATGCCCGTCACCATGTTGACCATCCAAACGTGGGGCATCGACCGGCTACTGTTTTCTAATGATTATCCTTTGGTTGAGGCCGAACGCGTGCCGGAGTTTGTCAGGCGTTTGGCGGATATGATTGCTCCCGGCGATTTGAAGAAGATTATGCAGACGAATGCGGAGGCGTTGTTTAAGTTTAAGGCGGATGAGTGTGGTCGGACGAGGTCGAATCGGAAATGGACTATGATTTTGTAAGATATGTTGTTATAAGCTGGCGATGGACGTTGGGTGTATGTATATCAATCATCATAGTTCTACTATGCCATTTTTTTGTGCATTGTCTATTTATACTAGAGTTGCACAGCGGTATCGAAGAAGTCTTGTTCTTCTGTTCATAGTACTGTTGTACATACGCCAGAAAAAAAATGCACATCAGGCCACGCACGCACGAGAGTTTCCTGTTCCTGGCGTCGATGCGGCTGTTTCTGCAAGGAGACACAGTCCAACCGGCGTCGGCGGCGTGGTAGAATAGGTTTTTTTAACCAGCCACCCCGAAGAATTCCCAAGAATTGGCGTCGTGACATCTGGGTAGATATGATAGCCGGTGAATACTCAGGCTAAAGTAGAGAAGGGAGTTCCGCGTATCGTCGACTGATCCGAAGTCGCGTGGGCATCTGCCGACCCGGCATATCTACGTGCCGATGGGAAGATTTTCCTTTTTTTCTCCAGCGCTATTGTTAGAATCGCTGTGGGAGCATATATATGTATGTATAGATAGGGTGAGATCGCTTTTTGGGAGCTTCGTTTGTGATTATTGAATATGTTGTAGAGTATTTGTGTTAACTTTCCTTGATCGAGTCGGATGGGAGTCGGACGAAATTTCGCGTCTTGGTAACGGCGACGACGACGTTGATGGGTCCGACTGCGAATGTTCTCACTTCTTCTTCACTTCCATTGATGGTGAGGACGGTCTCCTCGCTGGCTTCGGCATGTGGATGAGAGTCGAATTGGATTACCGGAAGCCTAGGGCTGGAGTCTGGAGTCTGGACTTAGTATTTCCGGCTCGCATTCGCCGTCGCCTCGAGGACAATACGATCATGCGGCGAGGAAAGGGTTGGGTAATGGGCACTCGATTGTCTATTGAAAGAGCGAGAATATATTGTGAGAAATTGGACAGCCCATGATGGTGCAATGCTTGGAGATCGAGTCTACTGTTCTACTGGACTAGTCTAAGATGATTAGATCCCAAGACACGGACCAGCATTCACCGTATCTTCATGCGGAGGATCATAGGGTCGAATAAGGGAATCGGCTATGTCGGTGGACCTGCAAGCGATGGTTGTATCGAGTATCAACACTGGGATTCACATACAGTCGGTGTGGTTATTTGTAAGCATTTCTTCCCAAACGGTGCACATTAATGACCAGCATGGGATGTCGAGAGCCCAATACTGGCAAAACATCCATAAAGCTTTTAGACGATACCTCGTGGCGACAATACTTACCTTATCGTTGCGTTGTGGTGCCAAAACGGCCAAAGCACAGCACAGCTTCTCCGCCAAGAAGCCCCTCATTCTTTCACCTCCAACGAACGGGCCAACTTCGAAACCTTCTTCCTACAACACCCTGTCCTTCTCCATCACATCGACCGTGCGCGGTATTGACGGCAACGCTATGATCATGAGAAGCACCATGTTGCACCCGCCATCTCATTTCCTGCTCCCGAGTCCCTCCCCCTCCGCTCGGGCAGAAAACATTATTATATTCCTGGTCAACACATATTGGCCTGACCATGGATGATGGACCTCTGGATGTGATGACGATGATGTGATCTCCATCCCTCACCAACAAATCACCTCATCTCGTCAGGCCTGGCACACAACAACGCGCTTTCACCATCATCTGTCTTACATTACGCGGGATGTGACATCTATATGCCAGAGCCCAGTCGCGATGATGACAACAGTTGGCGAAGCGCAAATCTCTCGTCTCTCTGCTGATCTATCTGGAAGCTTCTTGGAGCAATAGCTACCCTTGGAGATGATCCCTCTCCCGCATGTTCTCCGCAGCACCAACCCATGCTCATGTCGACTTCATACTTCGGTCTCATGATCTTTGACTGGCAGCTTCTATTGGTATTGACCGCATGTGACACTTTGAGACGATGAGAGAAAGTGTGCTCGGACACTTTTCCACCAATCCAATCCAGCTCACTCGCTCTCGATCGTTGCTACGGCCCTGTGCGAGACATGCATATGCCCATCTGGATGACGGCACTCCTGATTCATGTCCTGTTCTTCAGAGTGGAGACTTCCTCTTGAGGACAAGCCAACAGCCCGATCGTATCAATCCTGGACGCGCGAGCTCTACGGTCCTGCCATGGCAACGACTGACCTCATCATGGAAGAGGAGTTGTGCGGCCAAGCCGTAGGCGCCGCCGGCATCGTAAGTATATGTGTCACTTTCGCTCCTGTCGAAAACCTTCGGCTCTCCCTCCTCTGTCAGCATTTCCACTCGATACAGCCAGCGAGTCCTACTTACGCAGCCAATAGACAAGATGGATCAGATCGTAAAGCGCAACGATGCTGTGCACAGCAATGGCTACTGCCAGAATGGCAAGTGTGTTGACATTGCCATCACTGAGCATGGCAGTGACTTCTACTTTGCCATTTGCGCGGTGATGGGATTTGTCGGATTGGGCATTGTCGCAGCTTCTTACACTCGCCCGAGGACTGATCGCGTCTTCTTCTACATCTCTGCGGCGATCAATCTTACTGCCTTCGTTGCCTACTACTCAATGGGCTCTCATCTCGGTTGGACTCCCATCGATGTAGAGTTCCAGCGCAGCGACGCCAAAGTCAAGGGCGTCAATCGTGAGATCTTCTATGCGCGTTACATCGATTGGTAAGCATGCTTGACGCTCGCACTTGCAGCCACATTATTTGGCGCTGATGAAGCAAAAAAAAGGGTCATCACCACTCCGCTTCTGCTCCTGGACCTGCTCCTCACGGCTGGCCTGCCATGGCAGACGATCCTGTGGGCGACATTCCTTGACGAAGTCATGATCGTCACTGGACTTCTTGGAGCTCTCGTCAAGACTTCCTATAAATGGGGATACTATACCATCGGATGCGTGGCCATGTTTGGTGTCTTCTGGAGTCTCATCGGTCAAGGACGCCTGCACGCTAAGCATCTCGGCAGCGATGTGTCGCGTGTGTACTTCCAGTGCGGCATCTTGACCCTTTTCGTGTGGACTCTGTACCCAGTCGCGTGGGGCTTGAGCGAAGGAGGAAACGTGATTCCTCCAGACTCGGAAGCCATCTTCTACGGCGTGCTCGACTTTATCGCGAAACCCATCTTCTCCATCGCGCTCGTCTGGGGCCATTGGAATATCGATCCGGCTCGCTTAGGTCTCAAGCTCCGGGATTACGATGCCGACATTGCCTACCATGGAAACGGAAACCCAGGTACGTCGAACGGAGCCGCTGCCGATAAACACTTCGAAGCCGGTGGCACCAATGGTGTCACTGAAGGCGAGGCCGCCCCTGCACCCGCCGTTGCTACCCAGCACGAAACAGTCTGAGAGGCTGACAGTATGTGTGTGTGTGAAGCCTAGCTGTCGCTGTCGCCGTCATGACTCAGCACCTTCTACGACTATCACGAAGCGGATAGAGGGGGAGAGGATGTTAGCGCGAAGAAAGAAAGTAGTACTATGTTTCCAGCATGATACCCTTGATGTATGTTGCAGCTTAATTAATGCTTTGGGAGGAAGTAATGGCACGCGATGCGGCGCGTTGACAATCGTTTCGACGGGAAGGGAAAGGTATATACTACTCATGTAGCATAAACCTCGCTATTGGCCGTGGAACTGAGCCTTTCTTATACTATTTGTGTCATTGGCATTATTGGCAGGAATTCCTTCTCGAACGATTCACATGCAGGGCACAATCAGCGCCACCAGATGGCAAAACTCCGAACCTTCACTTGCTCGCCGCAAAGCGAGATAGAGTTGGCCAAAAGAAAGCATACAGGCCGCGACGGGGAGCCTCATTGGCTGATCGCGTCGACTACAGCTGATAAGCCTTCGGTCACCTTTCCTAGACTGTGATAGAACTAATGGCAGAACTTAAGCTCGCGCCCAAATCTTTCTTCCTCATGCTGTATCGACATCGACATCGACATCGTTGTCTATACACAAGATGACCCGAGACGTGGAGCATGGAGCACCAGAGGAGCTCATCACTGAGGCTCCGGACCGGCTGCAGAGACCACTGACGTCGGACGAAAAACTCGCCGCTACCACCTTCACCGTGCAGTCCCGCCATGGAAGCAGTGACCATGAAAAGAACTTCTCCGAACACGACAATGGCATCTTCGCCAGACTCCGACATCTCGAGGCGACAATGGACAGAAAATTAGGAGTCGAATCCGAAGCCATTGACCGAAAGCTGCCCGAACACCGGAAACCACAGCCCTGGCACGCACAACTCAACATGGCTCTGATCTGGGCATCTGGCACGCTGAATATCTCTTGTTTCGCTACGGGCTTCCTGGGCTGGGAATTCGGCCTGTCGTTGAAGCAGAGCATTCTCATTACCGTCTTCGCGTCTATCCTGGGAGGCGCGGTCTCGGGCTTCTGTGCTACCATGGGTCCCGCGACGGGGTTGAGACAGATCTCAATTGGACGGTATAGTCTTGGATGGTATCCGAATAAGATTATCGCGGCTCTGAACACGATTCAGCAGCTTGGTTGGAGCGCTGTGGGGTGCATTACTGGTGGTCTGGCTTTGACTGCAGTTTCCAACGGAGGTGTTAGCATTGCGGTTGGAATCATCATTATCGCTGTGGGCAGTCTGGCGATTAGCTTCGTAGGACTACGTGCGATTCTGGTCTACGAAAAGTATGCCTGGCTGGTGTACTTCATCATCTTCATGATTATCTTTGGCATGACGGGATCATACGCCGATAACTCGACTCCTTCTTCGCTCACCGGCTTGGACTTCAGCGGGACTGTGCTCAGCCTGCTCGCGATCGTCTATGGCTCTTCTGCCAGTTGGGCTGTGATTGCTTCGGATTACTACGTGCACTATGCAGTGAACGTGAGCCGTGTCAAGGTCTTCCTCATGACCACATTTGGCATCGCCATTCCAACCAGCATCGGCATGGTCGCTGGGTGCGTCGTGAGCTCGGCACTCAACAATCGCACCGACTGGAAAGACTCGTACCAAAACCGCGGACTTGGTTACTTAATCAACGACATGCTTCACCCCAAAGGCTTTGCAAAGTTCATCCTGGTCTTACTCGTGCTATCCGGCATCAGCATGAACATCATGAGCATGTACAGCGCAGCTCTATCCTGTCAACAATTCGCCCGACCTCTTGCCAAAGTCCCTCGATTCATCTGGACCCTCTTGTGTTTTGGCGCGAATGTGGCCCTCGCACTAGCAGGGAGAAATCACCTTCTCACCTACCTTCAGAACTTCCTGTCTCTCCTCGGCTACTGGTGCACCTCCTACTTCGTCATTGTATTTTCAGAGCACTATTTCTTCCGCAAGGCTAACTTCGACAACTACGATCTAGCAGGCTGGAATGACCCCCAGCGAGTCCCGCTTGGAATCGCCGGGGGCACCGCGTTCGCCCTTGGTGTGATTGCTTGGGTCATGGGCATGGTCGAGACGTATGTCGCACTGTTTCTCTTGTCTCATTCCAGACTTCACTGATTCTTCTGCTGTAGGTGGTATATTGGCCCTCTTGGCAAGCTCATTGGAGCGAGTGGCGGCGATGTTGCTAATCAATTCACGTTTTTGGTCACTGCTTTGACCTATGTGCCGGTCAGATATCTCGAACTGAAGTTTATTGGACGATAGCAACGATGTCAATACGAAGATATGCTTTCACGAACGACATACAGTACTGTTTCTTACTCATGTTTCAGGTCCCGGGATTTACAAGCTGTGCTTCACCCTGCACGAGACAACTTGGCTTTGAGACAATACCTAAGATATCTCACGCGCGCGAGAACGGTGGCGCCATGAATTTAAACTTTTTCCATTATATGTACTTCCTACTAACAAGTCACATAGATCACGCAAACTCCAACTAAATTCCGCACATCGCCTCTCATCTACACAAGAAAACCAGCCCCCCAACGACGAAATCCCCAATCCGCAAACCATGCTAAACACATCCACAGCGAAACCCGGCACCCCCAAGATCCCACACATCCTCATACCGCAATCCTAAACTTTCTAGCCTGGACAACACTTAGTACAGCCTACCATCTCATCTCCCTACCACACTCGACCTCGTCTCGCGTTCTAACGCCGTCTCAGCGCGCGATTGTCTTGAACGCATTACTCTGTCTAGCAGTCCTTGCTAATGCTAGGAGCGTGATAGATCGGCTTAGTTGTTGGTCGTCTCGGCGCGGTGGCGTAGGGCCGTGGGATGTTTATCGGGATGAGGTTGTTTTGGGGGGGTGTTGCTTTTTGGCGAGGAGCGATTTGTGTGGTGAGGCTTTGGTTATGCTGTCTCTCTCGGCTTATCCTTCGAAGTGTTGTAGTGGTGTTGTTGCTAAGAGATTATATGGTTGCTAGGGGAAAAGTGGGTTCATGGGTGTGTAAGACTTGAAGGCTACAGTGCAAGAAGCGGCTGGTTGGAGGTAGGGCTTATGCGGGCTTGAATCTGAGGGGTTGGAGTGAGGTGGTTTGTAGGTGCTGTATTTCGAGATGTAGGTGAATTTCGCTGACTGTGGGAATGTAGGTCGGTGCTTGCGGGCTCAACTTGTTGTTTGTAAGTAAAGTGAAGCCGGTCACATGAGCACGGATCAACACTATAACAAGAGGGAGTGCGCGCTTCATGCACCACTTCCCTTTACACAACATCGACACATTCTCAACAACCCACCACCAAACGCTTCCTGGCAAACCTGGCAAAAGCCACGATTGACACCTTTCCTCAATACCACCGACAAACCCATCTTCTTCCTGATCATCACTCTCCACAGAAACCATGGTGCAGACACGAGAGTTTACACGGGCACAACCGACCGTCTACTGGAAGCTGATCGAGGCTCGTTCGAAGGGAGAGGCTTGTCAACTCCTCGACATCAAAGGAGTAAAGTACCCGAAGAGTATATCGGCAGCTCGAGCTAAGCATCTCTACCTTCGCGCACAGCGTCATCTTCTCGTGTACGAAAAATGCAGCGTTGAGGAACTGCGAAAGTTCTGCACTGCACGTCACATACCAGTTCAGACTGCCAACAGCAGGTCCAAGGGACAGAGCGCCAAGCTCTTGGTAGCACGACTGGAAGAGGCAGATGAAAGCATGACGCTGGAGAAGTTTCTTGACCTTCCACCAGAGTTGCGCGTGCTTGTGTACGGCCACTACTTCGCCGACACATATGCATTTATCCGATCGAAATCCGACCCCCCCCTGCATATATCTCAATCTCGACTTCGCTCAGCCGCCGATCACAAGGGCAAGCAGATTGCTTCGGCGCGAGTCTCTGCCAGAGTTCTATGACTGCTTCCATTTCTCGGCATTGGTATTGTTCTACCATTCCGATGTGCCTAGTCTTATGGGGTATGACTTGGCCTCTGAATGCAGAAACTTTATTCCAAAGGCACCTCAAGAAGTTCTGAATCGATTGCAAAATATCACCCTCGCTGGCCACCTTAACCCTGGATGCGGGGGCGGAATATGGGAAGTGGTCATCGAACTAAAGACAGGGAGATTCAAGGTCCAGGCGTCTGAGCAATTCGAGTCTTATGCGCCAGGGCCTCGACAACCATCTGATGAGGTGCAAGGAGTGATGGAGCGGCGGGCGAGTCAATTTGTGGAGGATCGACAACAGGCGGGTGAATCTAGGGTGACACTGCGAGTCAATGATGCGGCAGCCATTATAGACCTCTTTCTCCCTACGGAACAAGGCTGAGACTACTTCGATGGAATCACACGGCGGGTGTTAACGTTACTAAGGATGCGAATGGGTTGAACCCGACTGCTTCACATTGAGGCTCGAGGGACTACAGAGTAATGATATCAAGTGGCGTCACAGCGTTACTGTAGCGTGCAACTAGCAAATCCAAGTGAATTGCCCTCTCATCTTAGACCCACTCTTTTCCACGTACAACTTGTAAAGAAAGGCTGACACTTTTCCTTCTCATAATCTCCATATCCCCAGCAACGTCGCCGCAACAAATCTCCAGACACTGAAAGTGCAACATCCAACTAGACAACATCACTTTCCTTTCCCCTCCAAATACAAACAAACCCTGCTACAGTACTCGAGTTAAGAAGATGATTCGGAAACGGAAACGGAAACGGGACGAAAAGTAGAAACTAGCAACCAGCACCAGAATAGTAACTACGCATATATTATATACGCCACGTCCATCTCCCTCCCCGCAGAACCGCCGCATGAAATCTCGTGGCTGGATATGTGTTTCTTGTTTTTTGAGATTGTGTTCTTAAGGTGTAAATAAATCCTCTTTCATTTACGCATGCTCGTGAAAAGAGGGTTTTTTTTTTGGTGGAGAATGTGTGAGTTGGGCACGCGTGGAGGAGGCGAGGATGTCGATTGCAAGCAAGCGAGCGAGTTTATTTGTTTCTTATCGTAGATGGAGGCGTATCTAGGAAGTGGAGGTCATGTATTTATTCCTCCTCATCTTTCTTCGGACTATATCGCCAGACTCAGCTTCGTAACCCTCCACGCCAGGACCCTAATTTCCACGCTCTCGATCTTCCGCATACATTCCCGCGCTTTCAGGAACGTGTCGAATCCTCGGCATTCGTCAAGTAGGTGAGGTGAGTCGCGTGGTCCGGAAGATGATACGGATTCCAATGCAGAGGCGCAGGAATTTCGAATGTGAGCCGGTGATCGTTAAGAGACGCGGGTGAGCTTGGTCATCGACTTCCGCTCAGGATCGTAGGGTGATTCGCGAAGTTCTGGAATACTGAAAAAAAGTTTAGCAGCTGCTTTGTTTATGATACCTGTAAAAGTACGAGCGAAAGGGAACTGGGTTCATGGTGGGATATCAGTACTAGGTTAGCGGCTTAGTTAATTTAGTATAGATGGTGGTGGGTTGTGGAAGGCAGGCTTGGGCCGGGGTTCGTGTTTGCTTTCATTATGCTCTGAGATCCTCGAATGTAATTCTGCTTCTTAAGTTCCAATCGATCAACATCCTTAGTGAATCAGCGCGCTTCAGCCGATACGCACGCTTTGGCGTGTCCAGTCCTTCAACCGCGTCCTGTGCCTCTCTCTCAATATGCAGGAAAGATGGAAGCTCGACCTCCTTCATCAGCTGAAGTCCACCCCAGTCCTCCTTTTTCCGCCGAAGGGCTTCTCGTTCTGCAGTGCAGACGTTCTAGTAGAGACGAACAATCTCGTCCATCATCCTCGGATTAGATAGGTTCACACACCCGCTGGGCGTGAATTTCAGGTCGTTGGCCATCCACGACTGCCAGTAATCTTTCTCCGCGCCATGTATCAAGGTCCGGTATGTATCGAAGACACTGCCCAGATTGTCACCGGGGTTAAGCTTGATAGCATGGCAACCCATCTCAGAGCAGTCGCGAGATTGTCCCACACGCCATCTCAAACCCTTCCGAATCTTGACGTGGACTATGATCTCTTTCGGCAACGTCTGCGGCTTTTCTAGCCCCGCGATGACTATCTCGCGCCATTTGACATCTTCCAGATCCTTCTTTTCGATGAATTCGGCGAGCTGTTTCCAATCTGCACTTGACAAGACAGCATGGAATGGGCTTGTCTCCCAGAGAGAGGTGGAGAGCGTTTTGCTGCGATTAAAGTCGATTCCCAGCCCTTTCTCGAAAAGCCAGGCAAGCGGCGCAAGTGCGTGCCTCCTTCGATAGCCAGAGTGTGGCAGGATGTTCTGAACCTTGCTCGATCCTTCGATGTTGGCTTTGAAGAACTTGTTGACTCTCCGTAGCTTGGTGAAAGTGTGCATCGGCTCAAGCTTCTTGACTCGTATCGGGTTTTGCTGGAGATCGGTCGCGAGCTCAAGCAGGATGAGCTCGAGCAGTTCGGGCGTATTGAATACTTGACCGACAGGATCGGATTGCGAGGGCGTCGAGCCCATTGTCGAGGCCTTCTTCCGCTATAAGCGAGGGTCAGTGCCGAGGACACAATGTGCAAGCTCATGGAGTGCAATACATACTTTGGAGGGCATGGTATCGAGTGAACAACGGTCGCTGGAAAGAAAGTGCGCACAAGTCGCGCTGTTGTTGTAAGAACGTTGAATGTTGCAGGCAAGATTGTGCCACAAGTATGTTGACGCAGCTTCACTTCTGCAGCACAACAGATCAGCAGAGCTAGAGCCACAAGTAAGCAATGCTATTATGCCTAAGTGAGGCGGAACTATGAGAAGAAGTCAAAGATACTCAATCTCCTTGCCGCAAGTTGAACAGTTGAATGGACAGCAGAATCTTCGTGGAGCCACTCACAGCATCTCAAATCTTTCTGTATTTGCCATGTATGGTTACATTATCCTTGCCATGCCTTCATAAAATGCTCGTCATGCATGCCACTGGTCGGCAAGATTACTTCCATAGTGTGTTTCACACATATGCGATGCATGCAATGCTAATATTGTACATCAACCACAATGCGATAGAGCAGGATGCACTCACGAGTCGCCGACGTAGACCCACTGCTTGGTCTTTCCGGCACCCTTTTGCGCGAAAAGAGAGTTGAGGTTCTCTTTGATCGTCTCGTTCGTGAGCTTGGGGAATCTGCAGATCAGTCAGTATCTGGTCATACGCATTCACGACATGTTTGGAACGCACCTGCTCTTCAGTCCCTTCTGCAGCTCAATTTTTCCGAGAGGGCTGCCAATGACCGCTTCCTTGAATTCCTCAAGGTCCTCCTTACTCAATGTCTTTGGAGCTGGCTTAGGTCCGCGCTTAGCGGCCTGAGACGCTGCAAGGCTGGTGATGGGGCCTTTCTGGCCTTCGGCAGCACCGATGAGATCGTGCTGGGGCTGCGTGCCGGAGAAGTTCAGCTTTGGTTGCAGTGGCTGTCGCGGCGGTGCCATGAGTCCGGTTGTAGTATCCGAGGTAGCTGGCGCAATTGGCTGGGCCGGCACAGCTGCTGGCTTTTCCCAGTAGGATGTGGAGAATGGGTCGATGTTCGTGCCCAGATAGCCAGGAAGGAGAAATGCAATCCTCATGCCTGACATCGTTTCTGGCTGCTCCTCCACATCGATGCCATCAACGTGCCGAATGCGTCCTCTCTCGTTCTCCCAGCATAGGCCCGTGCTTTCAGGCGCCAGGCTGTCAGTGACAGCCTTTCGCTTGATCTTGACATCGTCTTCGTCGTCCAAGAAGTCGTCCATCTCACCAGCATCGGCCTGGCTGTCAATCTCGTCATCTTCCTCGTCTCCAATCTCCTCGTCGCCTTCCTCGGGCTCTTCCCACTCTGCTTCAGAGTCTACGTCGTAGTCTGTATCCGGTCGTGCCCGTGTGAAAGGGTTGCGCGATACTTTTCGCTTGCGCCTAGGTGACCTGATCTGGGTGTATGTGCCGTAATAATCTGGTCTGACGTCCTCGTCAAAATGGATGTGCTTGACAGGGATTTTTCGAAGGACCCCTTCTCCAGATTGATCCTCGACTTCTCCGGTCAGATCGATCAGTTCATTCTTGACGCCTCGAAGAGCATCGACAATCTTCTCGATGTTCGGCTCTGGAATCCCACGGCTGTTCTTACTCTCCTCTTCATAGTAGTTGCTCAGGTTCGCGTATGACTGGCAAAGACCGAGATCGTATTTTTCTTGAATTGAAGGATCGTTGAGTTCATGATCGAATCGGTCCTGATCTGCCTCGGAGTGGTCCGGCACAGGTGCCAAGCTCCCAGTGGGTGGTAGCTGAAATGGTAGGAATGCTCGCTTGTAGTCGCCTATACTAGAATTCTTAGCGGACGTTGGTAGAGGCGTGCCCTTCGACGGTGATGCAGAAGCAAGCATCTGATTTGCAACAGCGTCGAATGGCTCGAGAGACAGCGACTTGCGCCTAGTCCGTGGCTGCTCCTCGTCGCCACCTGAAGTGCTTCTTGCAGGCGTCGATGGTTTCCCACCAAAGAAGGCGCCCAGTCTCATCTGCTTGCGTTCTTTGGCCAGCTTTTCTTGGGCTTTGCGTTCTTCCTCAAGCTCCTTCTCGCGCTTCTTCGCCTCCCTCTCTTCTGCTTTGGCACGCTTCTCTTCATCCTTGCGCGCCTTCTCCTCGTCCTTGCGTGCCTTCTCTTCAGCCTTCTCTTCGTCTTTACGTGCCTTCTCCTCCGCCTTTCTCGCTTTCTCTGCCTCGACCTCGGCCTTCTGCTGCTCCCTCAGGGCTTTCTTCTCGGCAGCCTCGCGTGCCTTGGCTTCCTTGGCTTGGGCCTGCTCCAGTTTCTCTGCTGGAGTAAGCTTCCGACGCTTGGCCGGTGGCGGTCCAGAGGTAGATTTTGATGTAGATACTGGAGCAGTAGACTGAGTAGCGGTAGTGGTGCTCGCATTGGGAAGTGCATTGCTTGACGCGACTTCACTGCTGCTCTCGATTGTGCTGCAGCTGAGAGCCGGAGATGCCGCGGGCTTTCGACTATCATTGTTGACACTGCCATCTGGACTAGCATTGCTAGATTCTTCTGTATGTGGTGGTGTCGGCATCATGAACTGCGAGCCTTTTGTGTTCAGCGGAACCCTTCTCGGTGACTCGTCTGAGGGTGCTGGACGTTTGCATGAGATAGGAAGGGGCGGTGACGAGATGAGGTCCGCCATGGAATGTATATAGAGGGCAAGTGAATGTTGCAGGATGCAGTGTGAATGAAGTCTGTATGCGCTTTCTGGTCGACGTGAAACGGGAACGCGTCTTGGAGAGAGGGAAAGCGCGTCAAGGCTGCCAAGAAGGGGTTCCTGCCCGCGCTCCACTCTTCTATCAAATATGGAATCGTTCTTCTTCTTATCTTCTTTCACCAAACATCATCATCGTCAATATGGATGAAAATGACTTCGACGATCTCTTCAGCGAGGTCGAATTGCTGCAGCCCTCATCGCAAGGGTCACTAATTCATACAGCTGCTGATATGACCATTCATCAAGATGAGGCTGACGCGTCGCCGAACGTGCCTACACAAGACTATACACTGAATGGAGCACATTCACCAGCGAAGCAGACAGCAGTTGACCGGATCTACCCGAAGTACTATGGATTCATGTCTAATGCCCAAAGAACATGGCTGACTGCTCCAGTGGCCAGGTGATCGACAAGATCGAAGCTGTTATGGAGCAGATGGTCGATGCGCTCCTGAACGACAAGACTGAGATTAGCATCACTCTCAAGACAAGGAGCGCGACTTCGACCAAGAAGTCATCAAAGCACGCCAACGCTGGGCCCAGAAACGCCACACCTCCAAGCAGGACCCTCCGCTTCCCTGGCAAGTCCGAAGATGAAGCCTGGAGATTTGGTATTAATGAAGAAGAACTTCGATTTGTACAAATTCTCTGACTGACTCATCAGCTGTCGTTCTTCGTATCATGGAGCTTATGCACGAAGCACTTCGCAACGATGTGGTCATCTCAAAAAGGTAGGTCGTCATCTTCCTTTTGTAGACACAGCTGCTGCTCACTTTCAGCAGAGATATGTACTATCGAGATCCTGCTCTATTCGGTTGTCAGAGACACGTCGATCGATATGTGGATGATATTGCCTCAACATTTGGTGTTCCACGTTCCTCTCTGAACGTCACCGCTGCCGCCAAGGGTCTTTTCGCCGGCGCATTTGAGCTGTGTCGCAGAGATGGATCGATCATTGATGCCAGCGCCGACCAGGAAGGAATTCTGATTCCATCGCTGAAGGATGTTCTCAGCATCAGCATGTCCAAGGCCAAATGGATCCTTGTCATTGAGAAGGAAGCAACGTTTCGATCTATCGCCGGCTCTAAGCTCTGGACCACCATAATCCACCAAGGCATCATCATGACAGGAAAGGGATACCCCGATCTGTCATCTCGCGCCATGTTGCGATTCCTCAGCAGGCCGTCAGTGCAGAACGGCTTTTCTTCTCCGCCGGTATATGGTCTCGCAGACTTTGATCCGGACGGAATTGCCATTCTGTCTATCTACAAGCATGGCTCGAAAGCTTTGGCTCACGAGAAAGAAGAACACGCTGTACCAGAGATGAAATGGCTTGGTCTTCGCAGCACGTATTTGAGCCTGGCCACGAGAGACATTCACACATCTCAAGGCTTGCTGACTCTGAGCACTCGCGACCGGAACAAGGCCGTCAAAATGCTCGAGGGTATCGATTCATCAGCGCAAGGAGACTCCGATACCAAGAGAGAACTGCAAGTAATGCTCATGCTGAACATGAAATCCGAATTGCAGCTTTTGGATGCTGTGCCTCATGGGATGAATGATCTGCTGCAGTCGATATCCAAAGATCCGAACACGACTTAAGCTATGGAAGTCTTCGTGCTCAAGCATTTAGTATGATTCAAATATTCGCAAAATATCCCATCGTCCGAAAATAATCAATCTTTAGCCAGCTACCGCAACAGGCGCCGCCCCACTATCACTCTTCTTATACTGCACCTTCGCCCTCATCTTCCTATAATCATCCTGCACAATCGGCTCATACTTGACCGGATGCTTCTCATCAACACACGCCGGTAAACACTCCACCCTCGCAAAAGGATCCGGACTCACAAAATACGGAATCGAATACCTCGCCCTCGTCATCCTCTTTCCCGAACTCGTATCATAACTATCCGACAGCGGCGGCAACGTCACACGATGCAAAGTACTCTTCAACTTATCATTACTCCACCTCATCAACAAATCCCCAACATTCATTACGCAAGCTCCTGGAATCGGCGTCGCGGGCACAAACTTCCCATCTTTATCTTCGACTTCCAAGCCTCCGCAAGAATCCTGAAACAACATCGTAATACTGCCCCAATCCGTATGCGCCGAAATCCTCGCGGCTTTCCCTTGTTCCAGATCTTCGGCTGGCACGGGAGGATAATGCAATAATCTCAGTTGATTATTATGTCCCGTATGATACTTGATCAAGAACTCAGAATCCTCTAATCCCAAACCCACGGCAATGGCGCGCAGGATTTCTTGTGCGGCTTCGTTACAATGCCAGAAGAATTTCGTCGTGAAGTCTCGAAATCCTGGAAACCTAAAACCACCCCCCCATATCTCGTCAGTTACCCTTTCGCTTCGTCACCAATCGTAAATCGCACTTACACATCCTCCGGCAACCACACATTATACTGATTCGGACACTCTTCACTCCCAATCTCATAACTCTCCTTCACATCGCCCACATTCCTAAGCTCCTCCCCAACCTTCTCATCCCCATCCATATACTGACTCACTTTCTCCAAGCCCGGCCGAGAGTAGCCACGATGTATATCCGGGCCGTCGGGGTGGGGCGCCAGCATTTTGGATTCCATGGGGAGATCGAAGAGTTTCTTTGCTGTTGCGAAGGCTTGGTCCAAGAGGTCTTGGGAAACGCCGTGGTTGATTATGTAGACGAATCCTGGGTCTTGACATGCGGAGATGAGCTCGCGGGCGACTTGGAGTTTGGCGGAGGGGTCTGTTGCTGTGTACCAGGCTGAGAAGTCGATGATTGGGATTGGAGATGAGGTGGGGGGTTGTCGGTCGGATTGGGGGGTGGAGGTCATGGTTGATGCTGGCTGCTGTATCGATAAACGATTCTTGCCGCTTTGTTCGGCGAGATTGTCTACTTCTTTAGCTGGTTGTTGCGATTTCTCGCTCTTGCTGTCCGGATAAGATGGAAGGACGAAGGCTTGCATAGAACAAGTGAGGTGAGATGTTTCGGCAGATCGTATACCGAAGATGGTAAGCTTTACTATCGTCTCAAAGCAAGAGCTGATTGCTGAAGTAGCTCTTGCCCGATCTCGTGACTTGAGGTTATGGGTATACATTATTCGCCTTTGATAGGCACAGCTTGCCGGACCCTGACAGGATTGATCGGCGCGGCTGCCCGGCAGCTCTTTCTTTCAACGAAGAGCAATAATGAAAGTTCCGTGAAATAGGCGAAAGGATGTGTAAGCATATTCGAAGAGGTGGCAATGACCGCTATACTCTCGATGTTTGCCACTGCACTTCGTCTTGGAGACCAGGCCAAGAAGAATTGCGGAGAAATCCATCTGGACTTGTACAGAGTGTGGACACATTGGAGTGCTAATCCCTAAATGCGGTCTGTCTCTTCTATAAGCAAAGCTATTCGCTGCAGCCCAAGTCAGACTGGATTGTTCAAAAGGTCCACTGGCACTCTGAAGCGTCCTCACTCTGTAACTTTGGCTCGGTTGCCCAGAGATAGGCCGAAGAGAAGAAAGAAGGCGTTCAGGAGGACAAAGTGCATTTCTAGACTTCATCAAGACACAAGGCATGCTTCTAGTAAGTTAACTGCCGGAGCCTCTCCTTCTACTGTACTTAGAAGAAATTGAAGTGTTCCAGAATCCAGGCCAAGACCCAGAACACGATGGAAACAAGGACCAGCCTTGTGACATGCCTGGGTTCTACATCGTCTAAGCCTGCTTATCGAACATTATCTTTTTTCGATGAGACCAAGCGAAAAGCCCTGTACTGGGCGAAACGGCTAGAATGTGCTGTTGATGAGAATGCTGGGTATCATACTTATCATACGTGAATAAAAGAACACCTCGTGAGGCAGTGTCCTTTTTGCTGATGACTATGGCTATACAGTGGCGCAATGGAGACCTGAGACCTGAGACCTATACCACCAGATCGACAGACTCGCAGCTAGCAAGACTTTGCTGGGTAAGTATTGGGTGATTGCTGGTATCAATACTTAAAGCATGGACGTCGGGCTCTTCGCTTTTGTCGCTTGGTTTGAGTGTGCCTCGGGCTATGGGACTCATGGTG
This sequence comes from Pseudocercospora eumusae, assembly GCA_001578235.1. Lineage (NCBI taxonomy): Eukaryota > Fungi > Ascomycota > Dothideomycetes > Mycosphaerellales > Mycosphaerellaceae > Pseudocercospora > Pseudocercospora eumusae. Next base: position 24,688 of record LFZN01000108.1, on the reverse strand, counting down.
GGTGTCTCGCTGATTATCCTAGTGCTTTGATTGCAGTCATTGCCGGTTGGCTGGGTTCGCATCAGCATCTCGGCCTCACGGTCCTTTGCCGAGCGTCTTGGGTTATTATTCTATGCGAGGTGGTTTCTGGCCTATTATCAAGGCTTTGCAGATGTCGACACAGCCTATCTCCCATCAGACCCTCCACTCGGCGGTTTCCGCCCTCGCTTGCGAGGGTCTAAACACAAACTATTAGATTTGGACAGCTGAAATAACTAACTCAACGCATAACGCGAAATACAGAATTTTTAGAAGTGCATCTTGTAGCGCGTGTAATTACGAGTTTAACGCTTTAAGAATGAACTAAATACGACGTTGTAGCGTTAAGATATTATTAATCTCCTAACGCGGGTTTGCTATAGCTAGCCGGCTTTGGCTATAGACTAGCAGATAGTAGTACATACCTAATTTGCGACACTAATATTTTAAGGAGAAAACACTTAGAGGTTATAGAGCGTACGATTCTAAGTAGATTCTTTACTAGGCATAATACTATATAATACTATATTAATGCTTTCGCGAGTAAGTAGCAGAGGTTAGTTAAATTCGACCCCCTTCATTTTACCTACTAATACTTAGCGCTTCTTGCGCGTGTGATTCTAAGATATTCTATATGCTATTTATGTCGATGCGACGTAGTAGTATTATGTTCTAATCGATGAGCGGACATCGCTTAGCGGAGCTTTTAGTCCGCCTATATAACCTATCTATTATTAGCATATACCTAAGTAATACACGGCTAACATATACCTCGATTAGTATTAATCTAAGATTTACTTAAAAGCCTTAACTAAGTCCTTCTCGGGTCCTTCGATAATCGATTAGTATACCGTAGCACGAGACCTAGTATTCTTAGTCTCATCGACAGCGACCTAAACGTTAATAGCGCTAGATTAGATAGCACCGCTACGAGTAGTACGGCCGAGCTACTAAGCGTGCTAAGCTAGGTTATTTAGCATGGCATGCTACTAGTCCTACATCTCGAGTAGATTATAAGAGAGGCGGCTAGTATAGAAGAAAGGGTTAGCGTTAAGTATATAGCGAGAGGTAGTAGTACTACCGCTCTCGATGCCGTACTTATGCATTCTAATAAGCATACGCGTCGACCTGTAAAGAAGCGGTGCGGATAGTCATATACGCTAGCGCGTATTCCTACGTGTTTCCGGTCCGTGCTTTTATATATACTACGCGACTTATCGCGTTTAATTCCCCCTCTTCTATCTCGTAGTACTTCTTTATTAACTTATCTTTTACATTCTCGATAAGATAGCCGCCTCTATATATTAAATCTCCGCCGACACGGCTATAAGAAGCATAACATCTACTAACTAAACACATACCGCCCGCTATTATGTCCGACGATATAGACCTCGACGAGCTACTACCGTAGACCTTCGCGTTTATAGGTAGCGGCCTAGTTCCGGGCCCTCTTAGACACTTCTCGAGCGAGCTAAGCGTAGTACTACTAACATTAGATATCGATCGTATATAGACTATAGTTAGCCGATAAGCACGTCGCCTCGCAGCTCGTCGCTAAGCGCTAATCGTAGAGATTAGTTCTTAGGCTAGATAAGAAGACGAAGACGACCTCGAGAGCGAGGCTTCGGAATAGGAGGATAGACTAAGCGACGATAAGGTCGAGATAGAGATAACGGCTAACGAGGCCGAAGGCTTTAATCTAGCTAATAAGTAGGAATTTAATCGCGAGGATAAAGAAGATACTATCGATAGACTACGTACCTATAGCGGTAAGCGAGGCAAAGCTCCTACTACTATCGCTAATAAGCGTAAAGTACGATAGTAGCTTGTAGTAGCCGATAAGACCGACGAGGAGAAGTTCGAGACTCTAATAGCATAATTTAAGGCCGAATTACTAGGCGTAATAAAGTTCCTCCGTAGATAGGTCGAGAAGCTAGGTAGTAAGACCTACCGACGTCGCATTAGGTATATCTTAAATAACTTTGCTCGAGAGTACTTAATTAGCGGTCGTAAGCTACGCTCTAAGTTAAAGAAGCTTATCGGATAGAAGTTCTTTAATAAGTACGATGCTATATAAGCCGTTAAGCTAGCTAACCTTATAGATATGGTAGATGTTATTTAAGACACCGCTCCGACTTAGTATAAGTTGCTCGAGCGTCTACTACCGAATAAGCGTGCTAAGGTTAATATAGATATGTCGTAGCTAGCTACTAGTAGAGGGGATGATAATAAAGATTAGGAGGATGAGGATGTCGCCGAAGAGCGAGATAAGTACCGCCGACACGAGAAGCGCATCTACGCTATTACTTAAATAGTCGCTCGGTCTATAGCTTTAAAGAAAGCGTGCTTCTTCGCGAAGGGTCTTAGCTTGTTCCTATACACCTCCGGTATTAAGCGGCGTGTTATTAACGTGCTTAGTAGCCTTAGTATATACTTAGCCTACTCGATAATCTAGATAGTCGCTCGTAAGATCGCTATTAAGAATCGTAAGCGTGCTATTACCCTAGCTAAGAAGACGAAGAAGTAGCCGGTTGTTATTATCTATAATAACTACTACGTCTCCTAGGACCGTAAAGGTATATAGGCTATCGGCTAATCTACGAAGTAGAGAAACATAACTACCTCGTACATTGCTCGACATTACGCTATAAAGAAGCCGCTCCGTCGGAACATACTAGATCGCACTAAGAAGCTAAATCCGAAGGTTATCTTACGTAGCTATAAGAAGGATGCTACTCGGAAGGCTACATCCCTATATTATATCGATTAGGCGATAGGCTTCATATTCGGTTCGGAGCTAAAGAAGCTATTCGAGGACTTCGACTTTAATAGCTATAAATTAACGAAGAATAGCGGTACTAAGACATCGCGTTTACTATAGTATAAGATCCGCATTAAGAACCTAAAAGATAGTAGAACGATTATTATCTTACTGCCGGTGTCTAATTATAACGAAGCCTCGATTAAGGAGATATACGAGGTCTATAACGACATCTTCTAGTCGTTTCTTAAGCTTAATCCGGATAATGAAGCATTCTAGGACTAGCTTATCATCGTTATTAGCGACTAGCTAACTATCGAGCGTATCCGTAGCGTCTAAGCCGGTAGTATCGAGAGTACCCGTACGTATAACCGTAAGGAATTCATAGTACCTATTACCGCTATGTTCTATATTAAGATGAACGCTTACTACACCTCCATAAAGACTCATTATCTACGGAACAATAACGACAAGGGTAAGAAGCTTGCTTATAACTACTAGGATAATGCTACGTACTATGGCGTAACCCGCTTAAATAATAAGAAGTACTAGTACTACATTATTAAGTAGGTCGTAGTCCGATTATATCGCGGCCGAGTTGTAGCCTTAGTTATTCGAATCTTCATAGACTACGGCTAGCTAGACTTTATAGACCCTAAATTGGCTAATAAGAGCTATGTCGATACTATCCGGTATATAATTTAGAACCGCATTACTCCTAAGTAGTACCTAGAAGTCGTAGAAGCTATCTACGAGATAGCCCTTACTTAGAAGGCATAGGTTAGCAAGGATGAGAGCGGTCGTATCGTCGATCCTAACTTTACTACTATAGCGCGTATACTAATTAAAATCGACAACTACCTTACTATCTACGAGGTAATCCGTAAGATAGATATCGGGCATCTTCGACGCATAATTAACATCCTTATGCTAAACTTCTTTAGCGCTCATTAGCTTAATTACGGTCGGGAGATAGTATATATGCGGTAGTTACTAAGTAGCGTAGCGTACTAGGATCTTTAGGATGCGATCCTCGAGTCTTCCGTAGTTAAGATAGATAGCGGTAGGGGTATTGCTACCGACAAGTTGCTTAAGCTATATAACAAGGAGTACGTAGATAATATTAAAGCTTATAGTAATTCGACCTATAATATCGCTACTACGATAGAGCTTATCTCCTAAAACCGCGAGGCTTCGAAGAACATCCGTAACATGTTCGAAGGCCTAGGACCTAAGAGTACTAGCTACTATACCGAGAAGAAGATTAGAAATTATATCGTGGCCTTTACCCTAAAGCTAGTCGAAGACGGTCTTACTAAAGTCTAGCTATGGAATAGCCTAGGAGAGGATACACGAGCCCTATTAGACGACATCTAGTAGATCGGCGTAGCTCAGATTGTACTAGCTATCGAGGCATTACATTAGGCTAATATGCGCCTAGTTAGAGGCGTAACTCGCACGTCGGCTAATACTACTACTAATAGTCTAGATAAGATCGATAGTACTAATGCGAGGGAACGTATTAATAGCGGCGCTAACCGTAGTCCCGTCGCTACTAGCGTAGTAGATAATAACATAGCCTTCTTATATAAGGCGTTCGTAGACGACGAGGGCTATACCGACCTAGAATTAGAGATAGTCGATGCGACTAGCATGTGAAAAGTAAAGTCGTAATTATTCCTTATATCGTTCCTTACTCTATTATAAGGGTACAATAATAGGAGCTACATATATATTAAACTTTATGTCTACGGCCTTCTTCTTCTTCCTTCCGTCCTTCCTTCCTTCCGTCCTTCCTTTCTTCCTTTCTTCCTTTCTTCCTTTCTTCCTTTCTTCCTTTCTTCCTTTCTTCCTTTCTTCCTTTCTTCCTTTCTTCTTTAGCGACATAGACACTATCCTTACCTTTAATACCTCGCCGTCGCTGTCGCTACTATGTCTAACTAATAAGAATTTAATGATATCGTAGACTTTGCGATCGACTTCCTATCTTCTAGGGCGTAGGCGCCTCTACTACTATAATAGTAGTAGTAGTAATAGTAGGACTTCTCGGTTTGCGTTGTATAATCCTACTTCTTCTATCTTGCTGTCGCGCTTATATTCTTCTCCTCCTATACTTCTTTCCATAGTTCTATCGTGTCTTACGTGTTCTAGATGTTCTAGAGTCCTATAGGTATAAGTCTTAGTCGAAAGAAGCGGTTTACTCGAGTCTAGCTATTGTGGATACGTGAAAAGAAGAAGTTACGATGTTAAAGCCGAATTGTTCCCGCTAATAGGAGGCACTACTTAGCATTCTTTAACTCTATGCGCTTTCTTTAAGTGCTACCGACGACGATATAATAGAAACGAGACCGTACGAGACAACACGACGCGCACGAGACAACACGACGCGCACGAGATAACACGACGCGCACGAGACAATACGACGCGTACGAGATAACACGACGCGTACGAGACAAGAAGCGCTACGGCAACCGACTATAGCATATACGTAGTAAAAGGAATATAGGTAGTAAAAGGAATATAGGTAGTAAAAGGAATATAGGTAGTAAAAGGAATACATGTTTTAGTTATACTACGTAAAAGAGAACTCTAAGAATATTGCTAAAGGACATTGCTAGAGTAAAACTATAGAGCTAAGCTAGCCGGAGTTAGTCTTACGGACACGAGATCCTCGACTTATATAACCCTTTAAGAAAGGGTTAGATAACTCGACAACACCTTACTACTACGCTTATAATAGCCGTCACCTATAGAAACTAGACGAACTACGTTTTTAGTTATTTAGCTAACTGAACCATCGGGTTAAATAGGGTACCGACGCCCCTCTACGTTTTTTTTCCTCGAAGCCTAACATTTCCCTCGGAGCCTATATACGACTTAGCACCCTAGCTCGGTTTAGAAGATTAAGTAATCTACGTGCGTTATTAAAGAAGGGACCGGGTCTATTTGAAATAGAGTAGACCCGAAGAACTTATAAACCCTTTACTTAGAACGGAAGTAGAGCTATAAATGCTTCGTACGTTCGCCTATTATAGTAGATAAGAACGCGCTCTCGTAATTAGTTATCGCGCGATAATTGCTACGTGCTAATATACCTTACTATCGCTAGCGTTGTAGTAGCGTAGTTAGAAGAGTAAAAGCTAGGTAGTAGGTAGGCAGCGAGGTAAGGTTTAAGTAGGTATAAGTACTCGGCGTTTAATCCGCGTTAGCGGCGATGAGACGGTTATAGTTAGCGGCGATAAGACGAGACTATTATAATATAGTAGCACGAATTAAGTCGATTAAGCATACTTCTAGTAAACGACGCTAATAAAAGTGATTAACACGATAACGACGAAACCTAAGGCTTCTACCTAGTCTACCTAGTCTACCTATTCTACCCGCTTCTACCTAGTCTACCCGCTTCTACCTAGTCTACCTAGTTTCTACCCCTCTACCCGGCTTCTATCTATACATCTAAGGACCGCTAGCGTAGGCTGAATTAATAACGACTAAAGAGTACCTCATCCTCCTTATTATCGCCTTCCTACTAGCCTACATTACGCCGACGAGCTAACTCGCGTGTAGATAGGCGAGTAGAGCGACTTAAGCGTCGGCTAGAAGCTAGACTAGAAAGACGAGCTGCCTACTACTAGAGACGCTCTACTACTTCGAAGTCTTCGTCTTCTACCGTACGTCTACTACGACTAGGACCTTGGGATCGATTAGCGGCTATAGTCTTACGAAGTTAGTTCTTACGAAGTTGCTACGAGACCTTAGCTAAGTTAGCTATATTCTACTCGATCTATGCTCGGCGCTATACCTGTGTTATTAATTACGAAGGACCGGGCTTAGTAGCATCTACTACTACTACTACTACTACGCGGGCGGTAGCTTTAGCCTTTATAGCCTTCTCGGCTTTATTCTTTTTATCTTACTTAACCTAGGTAGTACGATTAGCAAGGACCTACTTAGCGACACGGTTAATCTCCTAGACTAGAGCCTATAGCGGTACGTCTCTCTAGTACTTATTATTCTCGCGGAGCCATAATATAAATACTAGTGCACGCTCCTCGATCTTAGTCTCGTCTACGCTACTAAAGCTCTCGACATCCTTACTATACTTCTCGTTAAAGAGCTCGTATAGATCCTACAGTATTGGATCTAGCATTAGGAAGTTAGATAGTACGACCTCGAATATACGGTTCTCGTATAGGTCTTCGTAGAGCTATTTAACACGCTATAATAACTAGTTCGAAAGATCTCGTAAGGTAAAACTCTACGCGGAGTTTATAGTTAGGGCCTTAATAGGCTTCGGGGTCGGTAGTAGTTCTCTCTAGAAGAGTAGCTCTAGTAGTTCTAGATTATATATACTATAGTAGTCCTTAGTACCGACAACTTCCTTATCCGGAGGAAATGTATACTAATCTTCCTTATAGAATTAGAGCATTACGGTACGGAAGTAGCGGCGATGTTCGGGGTTAAGGTAATAGCGCATATTCTAGACATGTCTTAAGATGTTAGGCATAGCGTTACGCTACGTAATCTCCTTTAAATTCTAAGGCTTCTTACTTGCGTTGTCGGAGATAGCTTTCTCTACTACCGCATAGAACGGGTTGTCGATAAAGAGCCTAGGACCCGGATTGCTAGCATTACTAGTGCTACCTAAGCTAGCGACGTGGATCGTATCGTTAGCATCGTCCTCCTTACCGCCCTCCTCTTCGTCGTCTATGCTAAACTAGTCGAATAGAGCATCGGCATCATCCTTATTAAAATCCTCGCTAGGGATAGTAACATATCGGAGGTTGCTTAGGCGGACTAGTACAACAGCTACTAGGTAGTAGGCTAAAGCCTAAGCTATAGCGGTGCCGGTAGTAGGAATAGTAGTAGGCTCTCTTAGAATTATCGATCGATAGTTAGACTTAGCTAGCACACGCTTAAATGCATCGTCGATATACTAAGGCAAGAAGATAATAGTAAGTACGGTAAGACTAGCGATACGCGCCGCACGACTAAGCTTCTACATTAGATTATCGAGATCCCTAGTAATAGGGAACTTATACTAGTAGACTAGCTCGATATCTAGGATATTAATGCCGACTACTATCGCTAGTATGCCCTAAAGAATGCGGATGCGGGAATCTAGCTTCTTAAACTCCTATTATCGCTTGTCCTTATCGATCTTAGCTACATAAGCGGTATAGAAGCCGATAATCTCGTGCACATTAATCGTATACGGTACTCTAGCCTCTATCGGAGTACTATCCTACGAGTACTTGCGGTCGCCCTAGATAGGATCCTTAATATAATTAGTAAGCTAAATAAGCTATAGTATAAGCTGTAAACGACCCTTATCCACTAATCCTCGGCCGTCGATAAAGATTATTATCTTCTAGATATTCTACGGAGTTGCGAGGCCCTTATTATCGATTACCTTACGCAATACGAAGTATAGATACCGGAAATTGTTAGTCTCGGTCTACTTAAGGATCTATAGAATGTATTTAGTATCCGGACGATTAATGCTACCGCGAATAATCTGCGTATGTAGCGTAGCTAAGCTCTAGATGCGGAAGCCATTATTAATAAGGTACTTCTCGGTCTTATCGGATACTGTAGCGGAATACGCTAGTAGTACGGTATTAATGCTTATTAGCTTCCGAAGTAGATAAACGGTGCTATAGCTATTGCGGAAGTCCTTCTACTTGAGATAAAGATAAGCCTCATCCTATACCTATAGACCTAGTATTAGCTTAATCGCGCGTACGACCTCTTAGAACGCTAGAGTTACTACTTATTTAGGGCTATAGATAATATAGTAGTATTTGCCGTTCTTAATATCCTTTAGCATATCTAGATCCTTCTTAAGAGTATCGGCGGTTAATACATACACGTTAATAAGTACGTGTTCTTCTAGACGGAGTTAGCGTATAGCCTACTCTATATCCGCGCCCTATTCTTCTACAATGCGGGTTAGAGGCACAATCTAGAGAGTTATTATGCTAGTTAAGAGGGTAAAGGCCTAGAAGATTAATGCCTTGCCTACGCTAGTACGAGCGATTATAAGCACATCTTACTAGCTAAAGATTAAGGCGAGAACTACTATAATCTAAAGGTCGGAAGGCTTAGAGTCGCGCGAAGGATGTAGTAGTTTTAAGACCTTACGAAGACCGTAGCGAACGATTTAGCGATAGTAGACTAGGGCGGCCTCATACTAGCCGGCATTCTAGACTAACTACTAAACCTATTATAGTAGCGTATCCTCGTTCTTAATCCTAGTACATACGACGCTAAAGTAAGCATCCTAATCTTCTACTAAAGCATCGATATTAGGTAATATAGGAGATAGCTCGCATATCTATGTTAGCTCTTTACGTGTAATAGGGCTACGATGGACCGTAGGCGCTCGAGGTTAATATGTTAGCTAATCTTCTTAACGCGATGAACTAGTAGCACTAGCGCCGCCGCCGCCGCCGCCGCCGCGACCTAATCTAGCTCCTATAGTACCGCCTCCTCGACCGCGATAAGATAGACGGCCGCGACTACTACTACGACCGCGACTAGTAGAAACCTTAGCCGCTTTTTACTAGCGCTTCGATAGGTTTAAGTTCTCGCCCGGCATAGCGGGCTTATTATTATTATGTAGACTAATATAGCGCGTTTATAAGGGTCGGCGGTATCGGTAGAAGTGTTGTCGGAAGTACTATAAGATGTATAGTAGCACTCGAGTAACACTATTAATGGATGTAGGCGGAGGCTTTAGCGATGCTTATTTAAAGTATTTAAGGGTTAAGAGAGGTCTAATACTAATGCGCGATACTTAGTAGAGTGTTTACGAAAGTTCTAGTAATAGGTAATAAGGGCGCGGCTTTATAGGCGGAAATAAGAGGCGTATAGGCTAGTTACAAGCTAAGGCATATAGACTAAGTAAAGCGTAAGACACGCATTTAAAAATACTTAGAGGTAATAGAGTAGGTCTTTCTTAAGGGGATCATGTATTTCAAATAGTAGATACGAGTGTTAGTAGATTATCTAGTATAGGTGTTCGCACGATAAACGCGAGCTTACATAACTATCCCTTCGTAGAAATAGTCTTATTTTTCTATAGATCGTAATTCTATAGATTTTTTTTACGTGACACGCCTAAATCATTTACTTACGTGCCTTCTAGAACCCCCTTTATACATGTAACACGCTTAGACCTTTAGTTATTGTACTATTCAATGTGCAAATCTATGTTCTCGTGGGTGTAGTATCCGTTTTTAACAGTTTAAGTTTAGGCGCTTCGCTAAGACTCAGCTTGCCTTAGGTATCAATTTGCCGAGATAACCGAAGCGCCTGAAAGGAGGTAGGACACAGCCCGTCCGGTCAGCTTCTTTGTGTTCTGGTTCTGTTCTTGCTGTTTCTGATGGTGCCGCCGGGAAAGCTGATCAAAGCCTTGAGGGTAAAGTAGTCGAGTATGCTGATCGTTTATACTCTTGTTGGATGGGGATGAATTGGATCTCGTATCTCATTATAGTGTGTCAGCTGACTTCCTTGGCAAGTTGGCAACATCCGCCTTCCCAGACAACCTTCTCCTCTTCCCTGTTACACATCGACAGCATTGCTTCGACCTCTCTACTACTATACTATGCTTACCTATGATCGCGCTGATTATTGACACCTCGCTAAACACCGTCACACATATGATAGCAAACGAGGACAGCGATCCGAGTTTTGGGATATGGTGTTAATTCACCCTGCCAACTCCTCGCCATCCTGACCACGATAGATCTGCGCCTTCGTCAGTGCGATCAGGACCGAAGTCTGAGACTCTGGAATAATCTGGATATCGCCAGGAAGCACCGATGCTCACACCAAGTTGTACATCAACCCTATTTCACGGAGGATCTGCACCGTTCTCACGCCTATATTTGCAAAATATTCTACAGCCAAATCGCATGATGATGCAACCCGATGCACCTGGACGCAACCCCGGATGCTGCAAGCTCAGAGTTTCGCGACCTGCTGGGTCCATTTTACCTACTAGGTACTGGGTGGCAGCAGTCACAGGACTCAGGAGTCTCTCAGTCTCCTCTCCTCAGCTATTCTAGGCCTTCGGAAACTCTCATGACTTCGCCCACCACCGTGTTGCGCTGCACCGCCAACTCCCCATGCAATGCTTCACTCGAAGATATTTGCGCCTGTCACTTCCATACTGCTCGTGAGCCGTCCTCTACTCGTGAACGCCCAACAATGCTACTATCCCGACGGAAGCGCCGCACCTGATGTACCTTGTAACAGCTCAGCGCCGGTCTCTGCGTGCTGCACCAGCTTCGGATTCTGTCTGTAAGCGCGACCATCATTGCTCGTTCCTGAGGAAATGCTGTCGGCTGATACATCTGGATAGAACAAATGGCCTCTGCTTGGGTAGTGGAGTTCTAAGTCGTGGCAGCTGTACAGATAAGGAATGGAAGGATGAGTCATGTGCGCAGTATTGCAGGAATGGTCAGTGGTCTGAGCCGCACCCCATCATGAATGTGCTGACAATGCTAGACAATCCAAGTGGAGGCTTCGGACTAATGCCCTGCTCGTTCGAAACATTTACCTGCGGATTCTTCCCAGACAACTGCCGCGTTCCCTCGTCTACGTTTTCGATCAAAAATGCCGATGGCTTGATATTGCGATCATCCCAGTTGACGTCGATGATGGAAGCAGCTGGAATTGACCAAGGCCCAGCGGCCAATGTAAAGACCAGAGTCGAAGACGACAACAAGACCTATACCTTGGCAGCAATGGCAGGAGTCGGAGCCGGGGTTGGAGGCCCGCTGCTGGTAGTCGTCGCAATCCTTTCGTATCTTCTAGTACGCGACAGGAAACGAATGGCAGCCATCACCAACGACACACTTTCATCGCCTCGGTCTCCGAAAGGTCACGAAATGAGCAGCGGGTCGCCGTGGAATAGTCCAGGTCCAGAGGGCGATGTCAAGCGTCGGCAAAGCACAAAAGGTGCTGCGGAGCTATCGCCCGAGACCGTTCACGAACTCGAAACTTCGAAGTAGAGATGTAGAGTCACAGTGTTTTTAAGATTGGCCTCTATGTTCATAGTATTTGCGGTATAAAGATATACGAGACACAACTCAGTCATCCTCGGACCTATGCCGGACGAGATGCATTACGACGGATATCTAAAGGCTTTACATAGTTTTCCACTATATTCAGGCATAAGTTTACGAATAATGATGTCTTCGGCCAAGGTAGCATTCAAATTTTTCGATGCAGGCAGTACCGGACGGAACATATGGGTATCGGACCACGAACTTCGGCAGGATCCTCTTCCAGTATACGAAAGAATATGGCGTATTCGCAACGAAGGCGCTTCGCAGGCCACGTAGAGTGGTGTGTCCGTCAATATCATGTCAAAAGCCATGCTCTTTTGCGACTTCTCTCGCCTGGACCAGACCGATGCCTGTGGACGCCATACGAACATCACAATCAAATGTTTCGAGCATGACGTTGGCCCATCCCGTGCGCGGCTAACAAATTCCGCAGCACATCTCGACTAAGACTGTGTTTGGCAACTTCTCGGGTAGCAAAGTAGATCCACGAGCCGTCGCACTAACGCACTGTCTATTACCTCCGATAGCGCTAATTATAGAAATTTCAACCGTAGCCGCCGTGTCCGTCGTCTTCTTGTCGATATATTATAATATCGTGGTGTTATTGTTTAGTAAATGTAATGTAAGTGACTAATTAGTGCCCTAGGTAGCTAGACCCTACTAAGACCCTACATCGGCTTTATAGTTATATAGTACTTAGATCTACCTCATTTCTAGTTATATATACAACATAACGAGAATAATAGCTATAAGTACGTCTAGCATCGCGAATAAAATGTATGCACCTTAACTCTTACGAGGATCTAAAAATCATTAAATTTAGTCCATTTTTAGGCACATACTACTATCCGGAACATAGCTTTATAAACCTAGCTAGATACCTCTTAAGACGTTACGCTAGAACTAGAGTCTTAGCAATAACTAGATAGCTAACAAGTGGACAGCTAAGTGGATAGCTAAGTAGATAGCTAAGTAGATAGCCAAGTAGACGGTTAGTAGTCTTAGGCTAAGGGCAAAGGTAAAGGCAAAGGTAAGGAGCCCCCTATCGTATGGACTAGGCCTATAAAGGATACTTTAATGAACGGCTATCTTCGAGCGATTAAAGACAACGAACACCTAGATTTAAACCCGAATGCCACGGCACGTAATCGCATCTAAGACGCCGTATTTATAGCGGCTCTAAATAGTACGAAGAGACCTAAATAGGATTAATGCTCTAGTAAGGCATATAGCTACTATGTTCCTTATAACTATTAGGTTATGCTTAAGACCCTATAAGGCTCTAGCTTCGGTTATAATCTAGTAAATAAGATAATTATATACACTAATAAAACCTAGCGTAATTACATGGCTAGTAAGAATAGATCTAGCGTAAAACACCTACGCGAGAACCCTCCTAAGTACCTAGAGATATGCGAGGTCATCTTCGCTAGTAAGATAGCTACTAGTTCTTATGTAAATACTCTTATAACGAAGAAGGTCTTTACTACGTAGCCTATTACTCTAACTTTAACTCTAACTCTAGTAATAGAAGAAGAAGATCAACCTCTTAAAGCCGCTTAATTACCTACACCTAAACCTAATAAGAAGCGTAAACAACAACCTATCGCACCTCCGGTTAAGCCGAAGAAGTAGAAGCGACTAGGTACTAAAGTACTCGTTACTAGTATTAAAGAGGCATTTATCTCTATTAAAGAACGCAACTATCTTCGAGAAGCGCTTATTCTTATAGTAACGGAAGACATAACGCGTAATAACGACGTTCTTAAGGCCATAGAGTATAGGTTTAAGAAGTTAGAGTTAGAGACTATCCTATTCGTAATAAGGGACGAGGCCTATCGTCGTACGGCACTCGTAGAAGCCGTATAAGACATTAGCGCTAACGGAGAGAGCGACTTCATCGCGCTCGGAGAGGGTATAATTAAGTAACGGAGAGAGCGACTTTATCGCACTCGGAGAGGGCACGATCGAGTAACGGAGATTCAAGCTAGCTTAAAGCTACCCTACTATTATTACTACTTACTATACTATAAAGATATCATTACTAAATTTAAACTACTTTACTAGTATATATATACTACGCTTAGTTCTAATTTTAGTGTACTTCTGTCTACCCTATATAGAGTTCTAATGCTATATAGGTCTTCGAATATAGTACTTAATCTCCGCTAGGCTTACTAACCCCTCTAACTATCCGACCGTCGTCTCCTCCGTGCCCTCGGACCGTACTCCGAGCGGTACGGCTTTTACATGCCAGCATTCTAGTAACACCCTTAACCTACTACTACAACTACACCACGACCTCGTAGGTACCTATAATGTATATAGCGATTATAGTACTCATTTAGCTCTACAAGCGCATCTAGAAATTATGTTAATCCGTTAAGGTTTAAGCTTACCGGAGCTATACGGGGGTAAGTACTAGGTATCCGGAAATAGTACTCGAAAGTAATAACTTTTTAGACTTCTACGACTAATCTACGTCGATTAAGATACTTTCTAGTAAACGGCGCTAGTAAAAGTAATTAACACGATAACGACGGCTATACTAGCGGCTTATAAAGTGCCTCTCTACGGCTTGCTAATGTGTCCTTATACTACTCCTAGTTCGCATAGGCTACCCTATCCCTTCGCTTCTTCATTGTCTCGTATTTAGCTTCTAAATCTATGCCCTCTACCTAGTTATGCTAACGCTTAGAAGTGCCTCTCTAGCTCTTATTATAGCGGCGTTATTCATCCTTAAATAGGTTATTAGAAGGGTTATATATCCGTATGAAGTTATAGATATAGACTAAGGCATATATTAACTTAACTTAAGTATCTAGGTTAAATTAAGGACCATTCTTAAGCTAATAAATACGCTAGCGATGCTTAAAGACACTAAATACTCGCTCAACGACGTTGCGTAAGGCCGAATAGCGGAGATTAAATAGCTCTTTCGTACTAGTTAGTCGTTAGTTACCCTATGCCTATTCCTTTAAATGGTACCTAGTTGCTTCGTATAGTATTATTATTACCTAAGTACTCGAATACCTAGCATCCGTAAGATAGTACTTATCTTCTAGTAGGTTAGTAGCGAAGCCGTACTTCTTACGAGCCTCGTTAAGTACCTTAGCGTCGTTTATAGAGCCCTCCTAACTAGTAAGAATAAAGGTAAATAGCATATTAAAGTCTACGATAGCGAGTACGTTTATACTAATAAAGCCCTTCCTATTACGCTAAGGCATCTACTTAAAGATAGGTACATAAGCGTTTAAATAAGTGCTATCGAGTGTACCTACGTAACCCTTAAATTCCCTATACTTCGGGTCTCTTAACCTCTCCGGAGTGTTATCGTAGTCCGGCTCCTTAACGTACTCCTCGTATAGCTCTAGTACGGCTCCTAGTACTACGTAGAAGGACTCGCTTACTATCTATTTCGAGCGCTTAAATAAGTAGTAGACCTCGTCGTACGTAGCCCCTTTACTATAGATATATAGGAAGTACATTAATCTCTCTATAGCCGTTAAGTACCTCGTAGACTCGAGGCCGCCGCGAGTAACGAGAGCGTCTAGTAATAACTTAAACGTCTTAACGTTAACTCTATAGAGCCGATAGAGATTATTCTCGGTTACTAGCAACTCTATAGTCTTCTACGTTCTAGCATAGGTTTAACGCTCGAAGGTATTCTTTATACCCTCGAAATCTAGGTATTTTTCGCCGTACGAGTCAATTACCTCGAGGGTAGCGGCGATAGCGATAATAACCTAATCTTCCGATAGTCTAGTAGCTCGTACGAGGTCTTCTATAGTAGGTACGGCAACGGCTTAGTAAGGTTGTAAATGCTTCTACTATTCTACGTAATACGTACTACGTACTACGTACTACGATAGAAATAATAACACCTCCGAGAACGCCGAAAGTACGTATACCGACGACAAACCGTTAAGCGAAGCTATTATGGATACTAACTAGTCTGCTAAGAGCGTAGAAACTAAAGATAATGAGAAGAAAGCGACCTTCGAAGGTTTAGTAGAAAATTTGAACCCGGATTACCTATTCGAGGTAACCCGGAGCTATTAGCGACGACGACAATGCACTAGTAGCAATAGGCTCGTTATCGCTAGCAAGAACGACGATAAGAAGGCCGTCGATATTAATATTCGTTTAGTAAACCACCGTCACGACGACGACGACATAAGCGCGTTTGGTAACCCTCATTTCACTCAATTAGGTGTGCTAGAAAGTGGGTCTCTCGGTTACCAAACAGGCTCTAAGGATCATCATTCAGTGGCAGACTGCGACATCCAACACCTTCAAAACATCCGAAAGAAATGATGCAGTCGAGAAAAAAAAAGTCACCAATGACGACGAACGTACATAACTCCTCCACCTCACGCTATCGACGCATACAGGTAATTCCCCGACAAGCAGTTTCTCGAACTTGCCAGCGCAGCAGTTCTCGCGTGGCTTATTGTATAGTCGACAAGGATGCTGTCGATCACTGCTGTCAGAATTTAGAAAACAGGAATTTCTACCACTATACACATCACTTCACTATTTCCCGACGCTACGAATTATATCAATCCTCGTTTGACTATGATAGTGCAGACGCCACTACGAAGTGAACATGGATGCTACATCGGCGGTCTCATACTTGGCAGACAGATCAGCTGCTCGCCTACAAAAGCTGAGCATTGTGGCGATTCGAGTCGAGTCGAGTCGATCTCAATGTCGTCTAGAAAGATGTAGCGACTTCGGTTATACATTTTCGGACCTGATTCCTGCTACTGTCGACTTTGATGGCGTAGGTGGTGCTTTACAACGAGAGGTGAAACGCGCCAGCGAGATGGACAGCGTCGAGGATATGAGTGAGTATAAAAACGCACTTATTCTAGTCCGTTGAATCAGTGTCTTTACAACTCAAGCTCGTCAAGTTTTGGCAACATGCAGCTCATCACCCTCTCCTTCGCAACCCTAGCCATCGCAGCCCCAGGCCTCACCCGACTCTCAAGCAGACAAGACGCCGCAGTCTGTCCCGGAAATTATCAACCTCAATGCTGCGCTACAAATGTTTTGGATCTTGCTAGCTTGGACTGTGGAAATCGTAAGTCCCCCAAACACTCGATCTGGCTTGAAAATTGCTGATTGATCCACCTACTGTAGCACCTGAGGATATCACTTCTACAGAGCAATTCAAGGAGCAGTGCAGTGCTGAAGGGCAGCAGGCGTTGTGCTGTTTGCTTCCGATTGTGGGTTTTGATGAGGAACGGTAGATGTTTGAAGCTGACCATGGATAGTTGGAGCAAGGGCTTATTTGCTCGGAGCCTTGAAGATGGCTTGCAAGGCGGTAGAAATTGGGGAGAGTGGAGAAGGTCGAGATTTCGAGGCGTAGCTTGGAAGATGGATGGGACAAGGAAGCTAAGTAATTGAAAAATCTCAAAGCTGCGCAAGGCAAACTCGATTTTCATGGTTTCATCAGGTCTATAGACTCATGTCTTCGCTATGAGCACTGTCAAACAAGCCTGGTGTCATTTCACCAGATATCATTTCATCTTAAAAACAATGTTTCCTGCCGTTTATGAAGCTGTTTTATTACCTTTATGGCCCTCCTGAGTAGTATATGGACCAACAGTCGACAAACTCGGAATCCTGCCAAGCAAGAACTCAAGCTGTCTAAAAGCCGCTCCTGGCGCATACTGTGGAATTTCTGCAGTAAAGTTAGCATACCATCTCACTTACAAGTACTTAATCCTGCACTCACCATGTCCAGCGCCATTGACAGTGCAGAAAGTCAATCCGCGCTCTGTATGCGTTGTACCAAGAATTCCCGCCCCGGCCAAATTCGTATACAATGGAATCAGGGGATTAGGCTGATTCAAAATCTCATTGATAAGTATGTCGTCATTTGAAGGATAAGGGACGTAGAAAGGATCTGAGGGACGTTTCTGGAAACCTTGCTGGCCGTGCCAAGTCATGTTCTGGATTGTGGCGAGAGATCCGTTGGCGAGGAGCAGGAAATCTAGCCAACCGTGTCCGAGGAGGACGTTGTTCGTCTTCTCAATGACGAGAGGCAAAGGTCCAAGAGCACTTGGGACACTGCGGTCACCTGGTCTGACGTTAAGACCGAGGCCGTCGTCGCCGCAGATGGCATAGTTGGTTGGTGGTGCATTGATTGCTTTCTGTACCTCGGACTGGTTGAAGTAGTTGTTTGGTCCCCAGCCGAGTGATGGGAAACCCAGCTCATCCCATAAAAATGGGCAGTAATCAGTCAAATGGTAGACGTTGAAGCATGGGTTGACATAGATCTCAGCTGTGACGATATCGTCCCAGACAGCACAGCCTGGAGCGGATGCGTTAGGTGCTGCTGGAAGTGGACCTTTCGGTGGGAAAATGAGCGCTGTTTCCATCCACTTGAAGTAGCCGCACTTCTCAGCTCGCTCGTTAATCTCTTTCATGAAGGTCTCATTCAGCCCGAAAATGTTGGAGTAGTCGTTCAAATGCCATACTGCGGGAGCGTAGGTCAACACGTTGTCCTCGTTGATGGAAGGGTCGTTTATCTGAATGCCCTTCACATGGTAGTACTCCGTGTTGTTGGCCTCCAGCATGTAGTACGAGATGTACGGGATGTATTGGCCAGCATAAGATTCTCCAGTGATGTATACTTTTCGTCCAGTCAGATCGAAGGTCTCCATGAAATTCTTCCAGAACGCCATAAAGTCCTTGGCAACAATTTCTTCGTTGATGATCTTGCCTGGCGCTCCCTTGGCAGCTGGACTGAAGCCAGTGCCGATGGGCTGATCAACGTACACCATATTGGTCAAGTTCGTCCAAGAGTATGGATTTGGTACCGGGCTGTAAGTACCCGATTGCCACAGGAAAGGTCCATTTTCTTGGAACAGGCCATCCAAAGATGAACATCCTGGTCCTCCATTCAGCCAAATTGTGATCTCATCAGATGCCTTGGGATTTTCTGATGGGAAGAACCAGAAAAACAATCTGTTTTCGTCTGTCGAGTTGTCGCTGATTGGTAAAGTACCTGCGTATGACTCGCCAATGTCAAATGGAACCTGAGGCAGTTTGCTGCCATCGACCTCGAACTCTGTGCAGCATCCCATCAGTACCATGCAAAATCTGCTTCCAGGAGTGTTGACACATGCCCTTGGTCTTGTTGGTCAAATAAGGCGTTGATTTCGGTCTGCTTCTGGCATTCAATCTCGGGGCTTCAAAACTCCTCTTCGGTTTCGCTGGCGCCTTTCTGTGAGGGTTCTGCAGACCCAACACACCGCTTGCTCCCAGAGCAACGGACAAGAGCTTCGCTGCCTTCATGATGAATATTGTGGCAAAATGAAGAATGCCGCAAAGTTGCGAAGCGATCCTCGATGGACACAGCAGACTATATCTACCAGGCAACACTCCATCTGCACTGCATCTGTGGCAATCCACTTCCCAGCCTTCTCATTCGTCATGCCCTTTATGTGTTGCGTAGTCCATCGCGGTTCCTTGGCACCAGAAGCTGTTACCCGAGCTTCCAGAAGAGGAGAAGGGTGCGTGCATTGCAGGTGTGACGTCTTTTGTGATGATACGGTAGCAGTCCGTTTGGCGGAAAGATAGGGTATAGGCTGCCAATAAGCAATGTTAAGCTCGACCAAGCAACCGATTTCATGGATGCTTGGCACGCCGTCATGCAACTTCACCTTCCTAATGTGTATTGGTGTCAGGAACGTGCATCGGCTATCGTCGCATAGCTGCGCAGCGTTGCGGATGTAGTACAGATATCCGACTGTGTCCGACAGAAGGTATGGAGTACGCAATCGAAGCAGGAAAAAAAGACACGTTCGTATGCGTGTGGCTCCATGCACCATGCTGCCATGCAGCTCAGGGAATCATTCAAAACACACAACTTGCCATATAAAGCACCATTTCCTTCGCGACGCACACAAACAAAGAGCGAAATCAGGAATGCTCTTCGTCCTGTGAGCCATTCCTTCATGCTCACATTGTTCCGTGCATCATGCTGCTATACAGCTCTGGGCATCAGCCAACTGCAGAGTTGTCTAGCGCAGGTTGAGGTCGCGTGCACCAAGGCAAGCCGATCGCATATTCAGTTTCTTCATGTGATTGGCACTCTGGCCTTTCGCCCTCGATCGCCGCTGTTCGTTGTTCTTGCCTCGATAGCTGACTCCGCACTGCGTGTCTGCTGGCATGGTGACTGATCAGCTTCTCTTGTCAGCGCAAGCGTAAAATGATTAATCTCGAGGCGTAGGTGAACACGTCGCGGAAGGCTTGGCAAGCACATGATACGTCAGGATGCACTTCAGTACGAGCGACGCACGGACGCTGCGGACCGCGCTAATGATTCTGTAGGCATCCCGCACGATTCAATGACCTTTTTCGACCCTGCACTCGTTTCTTCCAGCCCATCATTGCGCGATCGCTTTTTCGTAGGCTTTCCCCCTCCACTTTCTCACATACAAAATTCTAGGAGTCTATCGACAACAGCATCTTCGAGTTAGCCGCGCACTGGTCAGGCGAGAGGTTGACAGTGAAGTCGTTCTTTGGGTGTGCTTTCGGGGCTACCATTTCTCGGAATGGCGGTAGTGGCCGAGCGCCGCACGTTGGCGCCGCACGGGGTACTACGGCGGAAGAGTGTCAGTCGGCAAGAGGTGCGGCAGACCGCGAAGCTGCATCATCGAGTCGTGAATGGGACAGCCCTTCGCCACCGAGGCATGTTTCCAACACCGTAACTGGTGGTCCTGCTCTGTCAACCGAGGATGAGGTGAAGCAGGCTGTGAGCGGTCGCTCAGACTGCAGGTTGGGTGGGTATTCACTATCGATTGTGGTATTCTGCTGATCCATCAATCCTTGGCCTATGGGCTGAGGCCTGGAGGGTTGGCGATGCAAACTGAAGCCATTTTGATATATCCAGGGAAAAGAGCCGGGTACACTCATGACTTCGTGATTCGGGCACGCCATCCTCGTATCCGATGGCTGGTAAGATGGAATGGCATTGTCCTTTGTCAGAATAGGATAAGGAGTATACCGTGCCGTGAGGTCAACAGTTGGCAGTGGCCCGTATATTGTTCAAGTCTTCTTGGCAAACACGGCTTGATCTGCCGAGCCTCTCCTTTCACTCTTCTACCTCTTCCTACAAGACTTTCGCAGTCTACAGCCAAGAAATGCATTTGGGAAACATGGCCTAAGAAAGCAGTAATATGGCCTTGTCAACATCACACGCGGTGGAAGCGGCCAAGCTTCCTGTCCTTGAAGGATGTGGCGATCCATAGCCCAAGGTTGCATGGCGAGGGAAGGAGGAGTAACATGCAGCCATCTTGGCTTACACAAGTCAGCTCGCACGCTGCAAGTCAAGATTCTGTCTGAGCCGCTTCGATCATGCAAGAAGACATACTCCGAGCCAGCAAGGGCGACTACATTGCCACCGAGACACGCCCGGAGCAGGATGTTGACCAGATTAAGCACGCCGATGGGAGCAAGAATGTTGGCACACTCGAGCGAAAGCTCAAGTCACGACATATCCAGTTCTTAGCACTCTTTGGAGCAATCGGGACTAGTTTGTTCGTTAGAAGTGGGCAGGTCCTTTCATTAGCAGGACCGCTATCGACATTTCTGGCATATGCAATCACTGGCTTCAACCTATTCTGCGTGATCAACTCACTAGGCGAGATGGCCACATGTCTGCCTATTCCTGGTGCCGTTCCTGTCTAAGAGCGTCATATGCATACAGGAAGCCGACCGGAGACCAGATTGCGATCCGTGCCAACTTCTCCTAATCGGTTCCGGCGTTTTGTGGACGGAATTCTACGAAGATTATAGCGAATCTACCTTAAAGAAGTAGGCGGGAAGGAAGCACTAAATAGCGGCTTCGTGTATGCATAAGACGCTCTGTATGCCGCTAGATTTGTGGACCCAGCTCTAGGCTTTGTGCTGCGCTGGAACTACCGTAGAATCTAGCGCATAAGACCCGGGTCTTATAGTTAATGGTTATTGCTTCCGGATAATAATAGGGGCTCTTATAAGCGAGTAGGGCGTTACTTAGCATCTAATTTAAGATAAGAGCCTAGTCTTAGTACCTTCGAGTAGATTAATGCTATACTATAGTGCTATATAGCATTCTCATCTTATATAGCCCGGATAAGGACGCAGGTGATCAGGGAAAAATGGCGACGACGACGGCGACGACGACGAGGCCCCCGGGCGAAAGAAGCGAGTAGAGGGAAACGTATAAGAGGGCGTAGGAGATAGTAATAGTAGCCGATAGGGAGGTTCCGGAAAGAGCGCTAAAGATAATAATAGTAGAACTCTTAGGAGGGCTAAAAGTACTAAAGAATAATATAAGAATAATAGTAGATAAGGTAGTAGGAACGTGTAAGGGAATCCACCCTCACACCCCCTCCGAGGTACCCTAGAGGTACCCTTACGCTACCCCGCTAGTACCTATTAGGTAACCCGGATGCACCGGCGCCTTAGCGCTATAGGATAAACTACCCTCTCCTACTCGATCTACTTTCTAGTTCCTTAGGTAATATCGATAGTTATCGAATATACTACTTAGTCGTATTATTACACCCTATATACTAAACGCCTTATAGTATATTACCTCTTAATCCTACGGGAGTATAGCCGTACTAAGTACGACTATCCTCGTAGTATTACCGCCGGCGCCTTATAGGTCCCTCCTAGGTACCTCGCCGCTACTATAAGCCGTACTAATTAGTAGACCTACCTTTACGGTTCCGTTCTAAGAATAGGCCCGAAGAATACTAGTTCTAGCGATATAGCTATAGGGAAACGCCCTATCCGCTCTACTACCGCCTCCGCTACCTCCTCTAAGGTATAATAGGAGGGTAGTAAAGGACCCGGCTTAGGTACCCTAGAGGAGCCTAAGGAGTAGCCGCTAGGTCCTAACGATTAGTTTAACGATAAGGACCCTCCTCCTCCGCCCTCGGCGCTACTATAGGATACTATCCGTCTTCGTATCTAGTAACTAGATACCGACTTTAGTATCGTAGTAACGGACGATACTACGCTAGAGTAGTACTTAGCTAAGCGCTAGCGCTTAACTAACGTACTTACTATCTTCGACCCTCTAAATAAGAAGCGGAAGAGGGTAATTACGGTTAATAATAATTTAAGTACTATCGATAATACCTCCGAGGTACCTCGTCCGTACTAGCGAGACCCGTTAATCGAACTATTTAAGAGGGANTAGTAACGGACGATACTACTCTAGAGTAGTACTTAGCTAAGCGCTAGCGCCTAACTAACGTACTCGCTATCTTCGACCCTCTAGATAAGAAGCGGAAGAGGGTAATTACGGTTAATAATAATTTAAGTACTATCGATAATACCTCCGAGGTACCTCGTCCGTATTAGCGAGACCCGTTAATCGAACTATTTAAGAGGGACCCTCCTAAACTCGCTACTTTCTCCTTCTAATCGTACCTTATATAGGCTAACGAGTACGAGAATCGCTTCGTTATCTATAACTACTAGGACCTAGATAATACTAGGAGGACGCTATAGTCTATTTCTAAGATTAAACTATAGGATATTATCGCCGCTATCGAGCGACGTACCGTAGTACTAACGGAGAGCGGCGAAGTATTTAACTAGAGTAACTTAAAAGAGCTTATTCGTAATACTATTCGACCCCCTACCGCTTAGCGCGCCGAGAATGCTATATCCTTTTAGGCTATAACCTTTTATAGCGGCTAAGCCGTTATAAAGTTCTACGCTTATATACGTAAATAGGAAGACTAGCTAGAAGTAGGGTTTCCGCTTAATTAATCGTACGAGTTTACTCGTATCGACTTCTACTTCTCTAAACTCCTAGCTAATATTCGTACTAAGATTAGATAGTTAAATAAGCTCCCTACTTTTACTACGGTCGATAAGCTATTCGATAAGGCCTATCGTATCGAGGATGCCGAGGCTACGTCTAAGAAGGCGAAGGGCGATTCTTCGTCTTCTCGAGGTTCTAAGAACCTAACGACGTCGGATAAGAATATATCGGCGGGCTCTTAAGAGTAATCGCTAAGCGCCTCGTAGGCCTCTCTAAAGGGCCTACGTAGACGTAGGGGATAGTAGAAAGGTAGACGTAGTCGTAGCGGAGGTACGCTAGATAGAGTATTAAGTACCGATACTACCTTACCCCTTAGAGCCGAAGCTTCTACTAGTATAGCCGTAGGGTAGTCGGAAAATAAGAAGTCCTAGCTATATCTCTTTCCTCTCTATAACTAGGACCGAGTACTAGAGGAAAGGAACGACGGATTAAGGTTACCGTTAAGGTACTCTATACCGACGGTATAAGGTACCTTACTACTCTTATTAACTACGGAGCTTAGCTTAATCTATGTTCGTAGTACGTTACAAAGATCCTAAACCTTCCTCCTCTCGACCTAGAGCCTCCGAGAGTTACCTTCCTAGATTAGAATAGGATAACTATCTATAAGGCTTACTTACTTACGCTAATAGTCTAGGACTATAACGGAAAAGCCCGTATAGTTACTTAGACGTTCTAGGCTAGTACCTTTATAGGATATAATTTAGTCCTTAGGTAGGACTAGCTCGCGGAAACTAACCCGCTTATCTCTTTTCGACGAGGAACCTTTATATAGAACCCTTAGACGGAAACTACTATAGGTCGGTTACCCTCCCTAACGGGGTACTAATAAGGTCCCTCGTAGGCGCCTCCCCCTTACCGGATGTCCTTCCTAGTCTCCGCTATTATCGACGGGTCCGTCTCGGTTTAGCTTAAAGATAGATCTTTCTTTATAGGAAGCTAACTAAAGGAAGATAACGACTCTAATTACGACGAGGACCTACCCGGTAT
>LFZN01000107.1:96490-113230 GCA_001578235.1 Pseudocercospora eumusae | reverse complement strand
CTTAGTAGAAAGGTTCGAAGATTATTATATAAGGATATCGTTAGAAGTAAGGGTATATAATACGAGTATTAGGTTTATGTAACGATGTAATAGCCTCTATTTCGTATATTAGAATAATCTTAGAGATTCTAAAAGAGTAAGAGACCGGGGCCTTCTATATCCCTATACTTTCGAAGACCGCCGCCTATCCGCCTATGCGGCTTATCGCGATCCCTATCGGAACGGGCGATCGCTATTAGTACGAGCGCTCTCGGCTTATCGCGATCCCTATCGCACCGCCGTCTATCCGCCGTCTATCTACGTAGCATGCGCTCGGCTTATCGCGACCCCTATCGCGATAGGCCGCCCCTATTGGCCCGCAAGCGAACCAATGCCAGGATTCTTACATGTAGACGCTATCTAATGTTAAAAGAAGGAACTCGCGACCTCGGCTAACGCTTTAGTAAGCATATATAACGCATGTAAAGCTAAATAAGTAAAGGAAAAGCTAAGAATAACTAGTAACTAACCGACTAAAGGGGAGTATTATAAATTACTCGGCCTACTACCTACTAAGGTTAAAGCATAGTCTAAGACGAGGTAAGACAAAGTAAGACATAGTCTAAGATAAGATAAGATAAAGTATAATTAAGATTAAGGTTAAGGAATGCTAAGAGGTAAGGGAGTTACACTTAATAAAATTGCTAGGAGATTCCTCCTTTCTTCTATTCTTTTCTATATGCAATTCAATAGATAAGAAATTAATGTCTATTCTTTCTGTGTAGTTCGTTTATAACAAAGGCTCTAGCAGATCCTCGCAAGCGAGGATCTGTGCCTCAGGCACCGAGCTTCGAGGGACTATGCAAGGCCTGATTGTTTAAGTTATACCGCTGCTCGGCCATCCTGACCCTTTATTCCAATTGTGTATCTTGCAATTTGCAAAGCTGCTCGGCAACAGCCTAACTACAGATTGCGAGACCTGGTCCTGACTCCTGAGGAGGGCTTCGGGTCGTTGTGTCAAGAAGACTATTCTAATTAAGACTGAGGAAGTCAACAACCTGTACGGGAGTTAATTTGGTTGTATGTAGCGGGGGTTATGGAGTTAAATACAGAATTAGCAAAGTGCCAACAAAGAACACGTAAGTCGGAGATATATATTACTTGTTTCTTCCCCATTCTAGGACCGCGACCTCGACTTGTCACCTCGCAACATCACCTCGCAACAACTAACTATACGCATCTCATCCTCATCTTACGACTATGCACTTCCTTACACAGTTTCTCGTTATATCTTGGGCAGTACTCGCTTAGTGTAAGATCGTTTTTCACTGCGAAGACTACACTACAAAGGTCTATAACAACTGCAATCCGGAGGATCAAAAAGCCTGTTCAGACGGTTGTGGTGGTAATGTAGGTGAACTACTCGGATTAAGATTCTAGCCATTACATGCTAAGATTCTTCCTATAGTGTCCCATACTGTCCCCCGGCGCAGCATACGAAGCGTTGCGTGGAACGGCTGCTGGGTAAGTATCGAAGTTACATAAGTTATACTTGCGCTAATACTTTTCTAGTCAAGGAATATGCAATTGCTATTGCACTCTTAGGCGCGGAGGCTAAGGCACCGGGGGACGTTAACCAGATTCACCCCCCCGGCGGAAGAAGTTACTATGAAAAGAGCCCGAGAAGGAGGTAGTATGCAGTTGCTGTTCGTAGAATAGGAGAAGGGTTGAAATGGTGTGTTGTCGACTCGACGCAGATTGCTTATAGGGTTTCAGTTTCCTTCCCGCCTACTTATTCAAGGCAGATTCGCTGTGATCTTCGTAGAAATATTCGGTCCTTAGACGCGTCAACATAACGCCCAGAGCGCTGCTCGCTTGACCTCTGCGATGCGGGAAGCCAAAGAGAAGCTCATATACAGAAGATCGCAGTGGAAGGTGCATACATGATGTACCTACCTACATGATGGAAGAAGTCTGGGTAGTCGCCATGATGGGTCTCCTTGGAAGCTGCAACTACCCGTTATACAGACGTCAGACAATTCTGTCGGTCGTGCGATGCTCAAACGTCCTTGTCATCCGGTATACCCAAGTCTCCGTCGCTCGATCATGGCCACTGACAAGTTGAACCAACTGGTGATGACGCTGTTGGCACTCTCTTCTAGTCTTGAAGGCCAAATCGCCAGCCAGATCAGAGACGAAATTGCTAAGATTCCGGCAGCGCTGTACAGCGAACGCAAAGAGACAGACGAGAGTATCGCAGCATTGAGAAAGGAAACAAGAGAAGTATCAAAGGCTATCGACACCTTGCGGCGAGGTACGATGTCTCATCGTTCA
Source organism: Pseudocercospora eumusae (assembly GCA_001578235.1). Classification (NCBI taxonomy): domain Eukaryota; kingdom Fungi; phylum Ascomycota; class Dothideomycetes; order Mycosphaerellales; family Mycosphaerellaceae; genus Pseudocercospora; species Pseudocercospora eumusae. Next base: position 110,917 of record LFZN01000107.1, on the reverse strand, counting down.
TAATTCCGTTGCCGCTTATCTCCTTTCTAACATTTCATTGACTCAGAGAATGAGCATCTGAAGGAAGCTTATGCACTGCTGGAGACACCAGTGGCACAGGTGCAGCCAGAGCAAAAATCTGCACAGACACCACAAGCAGATGCATCCTCCGCACGAGACTTCAAAGGCGATTCGCGTCCGCCGAGCGAAGAACGACGCCCGCCAGAAGGCCCAGCAGCCATGCGCAAGCGATTCTCGACTGGCCTTCACTCCGATGGCGATCACGGAAGCCCGTCTAAGGTCGTGGCCTGGTCGTAGCGTACGTCACACCTCGGCTGAGTACGTGGTTTGGCTAAGTGCGTAGTTTTGTCGAGTGCGTAGTTTAGCCGAGTACGTAGTTTAGCTAAGTGCGTAGTTTAGCCGAGTACGTGCCTAGAATATTACGTATACTTCCTTATCGGGTATACTTCCTTATTACGTATAGTTACGTATACTAACCTTAGGTACTCTATTAACTATACGTTACTTTTACTAATACTAACGCTAATAATAAAAAAAGATATAGCGCTACGCTATAGCAAAAAAAACATATAGCGCTATAGTAAAAGAAAGGTAAAACTATAGAGCTAAGCTAGCCGGAGTCGGTCTTACGGACACGAGATCCTCGACCTATATAACCCTTTAAGAGAGGGTTAGAAAACTCGATAATACCTTACTACTACGCTTATAATAGCCGTTACCTATAGAAACTAGACGAGCTACGTTTTTTAGTTATTAGGCTAACTAAACCATCGGGTTAAATAGGGTACCGACGCCCTTCTACGTTTTTTCCCTCGAAACTAATATTCCGGGTCTATTTAAGTAGACGCGAAGAACTTATTACACCTTTACTTAGAACGGAAGTAGAGCTATATTACTTTATACGTTCGCCTATTATAGTAAATAAGAACGCGCTCGTATTATAATTAGTCGAAGGGTAGTAATTCTTATATGCTAATATACTATTATCGTTACTAAGGCTATAGTAGCGTAGTTAGAAGCAAGTATAATAGGTAGGTAGGTAGGTAGCGAGGTAAGGTTTAGACGATAACGATGTTTAAGGGTTTAATTCGGGGACTAGAAGGTAATGTTGTTACTATTAATAAGTTAGATAGCGACAGCGACGGCGACGGCGAGTTAAGTCGATTAAGCACATCTCTAGTAAATAACGCTAACGAAAGTGCTTAACACGATAACGACCGAACCTAAGGCACCTACCTAGCCTACCCGGCTTCTACCTACTCCTCGACATCTTAATACCTTTAGGTGTAGCATACATTTAGTATACTATAGCTAAATGCCTATAGACAATTCCGAGTTAGTACTAAGGCCTAGCCTACCCGGCTTCTACCTATCTACCTAGCTTCTACCTACTTCTATATAACTCCTCGACATCTTAACACCTTTCGGTATAGCATACATTTAGTATGCTATAGCTAAATGTCTATAGATAATTCCGAGTAAGTACTAAGGCCTAGCCGCCCGGCTTATACCTAATTCTACTCCCTAATATCCTAATACCTTTCGGTATAGTATACATTTAGTATGCTATAGCTAAATGCCTATAGATAATTCCGAGTAAGTGCTAAGGCACATCTACCTAGTCTACCCGCTTCTACCTAGTCTACCCGCTTCCACCTAGTCCACCCGCTTCTACCTAGTCTACCCGCTTCTACCTAGTCTACCCGCTTCTACCTAGTCTACCCGCTTCTACCTAGTCTACCCGCTTCTACCTACCTCTATAGAACTCCTCGACATCTTAACACCTTTCGGTATAGTACACATTTAGTATACTATAGCTAAATGCCTATAGATAATTCCGTATAAGTACTAAGCCTAAACTTATGCTATAGTAAATTAAAAGGGAAGACGATAAGATTACGGTAGAAGAGAGTTTATCTAAAATAAAGTAAAGAATATAGCCTATTATGCCCGAAGGCTAGTAAATAGTAAAGTAAAGAAATAAATAAAGAAGTAGACCTAACCGCTAAACGAAGAAGTAGACCTAAACGCTAAACAAAATAGTAACTATACGTAAGTTAAGTTGTTACGGCGATACTAACTATAACGAGTAGATATAGGAGTACCTAATTACTAGGTAGCTACGACGGTATAGCGGCGATAATTATCGACCTAACGACGGTCGCCGCGAAGCTGCGAGCGACGGCTATAGCGGTAGTAGGTAGGCACGCGAGGCTCACTAAGCCCGCGAGCCGGGTCTTAGATCTAGCCGGCGTAGTACTAGTTCGCTAACTTACCCGAAGGCCTACGCGCGACCTCTACTACCCATTCCTATACTATAATTAGCTATTTATTCTTTCGCGAGGATAAGAGCTAAACTTACTATAGGATTAACCTCTACTAAACTGCCTAGTATCGGTATAATATATCGAAGGCCCTACCTAGTAGGGCGGCCGCGGCGGCGAGGCGTAGCGGCGGCAGTAGGCTTATCGTCGTCTTCATCGTCGTCGTCGTCGTCGTCGTCTCTATGTAACTATTAGCGTACTGCTTAAACACTCGACAAGACTATTAGGTAGATATACTACTCTTAGGCGGGCTCGTAGTACTACTTAGCATTATTATTATCGCTATATTTATGTTAGTATCTAGATAGCTTAGTAACGAGTTAGACTTATATGGCTAGCGCGAAGCCTATGTCCCTATTATTATTATTATCGTCGTCGTCGTCGTCGTCGGTAGCGGCTAGGCTATCGAAGCAGTTAGTATACTATTTGCCGATGTAGACTAAACTAAGGATTAACATATACTTACTATTACTACTACTATTACTACTACTGTTGCTACCGCTACTACTACTTACGGGTAGTAGTAATTATAGAGCGCCGACGGGCGCGCTATAGGTCGATATTTTAGAAACTATTGCTATATTAATATGCTTAATGCAACCGCAATATAATAATACATACGTTCGAGTAGCCGGCGAGCGAACCTCGTACTAACTACGACGAGTACTAAGGCGAGGCGCGACTAGCGCGCGATTACTACTATTCTATAAGTATGTTAGCATCCGTCTATCTTACTTAACACTCGTCGCACATACGACATTACTTATCGGCTCGCTAGAAGGACCGAACTATAGTACTATATTTATTACTTTCTATTCCGGTAACGTAGTTCTTATATATAAGGCGATATTATGGATAAGGGTAAGAGGGTATATGCGATATATAAAGGAAGAAGAATAAGGGAGAGAAAGATATATAGTTATAGAAGCCTTATAGGTAAGGTCGCTACTCGACAATAGTAATAAAGTAGGGCTATAGTAAAGTTAGCATAATAAAGTCCCCTTCTAAAGTAAACCTATACTATAAAGTAATGGATAATAACCTGTAGTACCTAAATTTAGGTACTATAGGTAATTCTAAGTTAGCTACTAATGTAAAGTTTACTCCGGCTAGGGAGTAAAGTAGGAGGTGTAGAAGGCTTCCTAATTCGGTAATAAAGGTAAGCATAGTAAGATGCTAGTCGCTTATAAGGTGTGTACTACAGCTAATTCGAGTATTATCGTGTAGCATAAGTACAACGGACGAATATTTACTAAAGATATCGCATAGTAAATCAAAGCCGAATTTAGTAGTTTATTCGATCGCTTATATAGCATACGCCGCTTGCTATAGCGATTATTTAGTTATTCGTGTAGTCTACTATACGGCATGTGCTACTTGCTATAGTAGTTACTTAGTTACGCTTACTACGTACATAAGCACGTACTTATACGCAACGGAAGTAAACTTATAGTCGAAGAATAGTACTTATCGAGGCTCTATAATTATCTTTAGCGATACATACTATTAACTAAGTTTCTAAACTACATACTACATACTACATACTATATACTATATACTAGGAACAATCGCTACGATAAGCTCTTAGAACGATAGTAAAAAGGCTTCTAAGAAGCCGAAGCTAGCGCCGCTTAATCTATAGTAGCCATTATTTACCGAGCGAGTACAACGTCTCGATAAGGAAATGTAGCAGCAAGTTAACTAGTAATAGGTATAGCCGACGAGTACTAGGTTATAAGCAATAGCCTAGGCAGCGATCGAGCGAGAGGCTGCCGGTATAGTACGAGAGAATTTTAAGGTAATATAGGGACATTATCCAGGGTAGACACCTTTACTAATGTCGCCTAGATCCGTAGGAGGGGAGAAGGCCGGTAAGGAGCATTAAGTATACGAGAAGGCCGGTAAGAAGTATAAAGCATCGGGCGTTAATATTGCTATAGTATATAAATTTACGTGCTATAGGTAATTAGCTTCCTCTACCGTAAGCATTATAAACGAAACTAATGTAAACGTACGGTCTAACTAGCCTACTATTATATATTGCTATCGCGCTCCTTACTACTATAGTATTACTCCGAGCTAACGACCTTCTTATTACTTGCTAGTAGCCGTAGCCGCCGTAGTAACGATGTTACCTCTATAGCCTAAGCCTACTACTATACATAAGCCTACTACTATACATAAGCCTACTAAGCCTAGGCCTACTAATGTACATAGGCCTACTAATATATATAGGCCTACTACTAAGCCTAAGCCTGCTAAGCCTAAGCCTACTAAGCCTGAGCCTACTAAGCCTAAGCCTACTAAGCCTGAGCCTGCTAAGCCTAAGCCTACTAAGCCTAAGCCTACTAAGCCTAAGCCTACTAAGCCTAAGCCTGCTACTATACATAAGCTTAAGCCTACTAATCCTAAGCCTGCTACTGTATATGAGCCTAAGCCTGCTATACATAAGCCTAAGCCTGCTATACATGAGCCCGCTACTAAGCCTAAGCCTACTAAGCCTAAGCCTGCTAATCCTAAGCCTACTATACATAAGCCCGAGCCTACTATACATAAGCCTACTATACCTAAGCCTATACATGAGTCTACTATACATAAGCTTACTAGACTCGAGTGCCTTGCCCGTTATTATCTTCTCGTACTAGAGTAAGGGATGGCTCGGACTATATTGTAGCTATATCTACTACCGGTTAAGGATGCTACTACTAGTCTAACTTATCGACCGCCTTAGGCTATAGGTTTGCATTAGTACGAGGGCTATAATAAGTTGCGGTACCGTTGCTAGGCCGAGTAGATGTTAGTCGAATTAGCGACGCGCGGTTAAATAATAATAGCTTTCGATAAAGCGGACACGGGTCGCGCTTATAAAGTAGTATTACTAGGCAACCTTTATAGAAGTAATATCCGCATTAGAGGCGTATCCGCCTATGTCTATCGTCGTTATATAGTTCCTAGTATACGCTATAGTCTAGATCCGGTAGACTCGAGGCTAGCGGTAGTTATTCACGACCGGCTAGGCGTTTAAGTAGTCTAAATGCGGGCGGCTTCCGTTACGTGCTCTATACCGTACGGCGATATCTAATACTATTACTATTACTAGTAGTAGTACTCCGAAAGATCTCGTCTACGGACGGTAAATCGTCGCTTTCGTTAGCGTAGACATTATTATTACTAATAGTAATAACCTCGTAAGGCTATAACTATCGCGAGGAACGAGGAGTATCTTAACTTATCGCCGGCTTTAGTAGATATAAGGTACCGGTAGTAGCGACCGTACTAGATTTACCGGCTCGTAGAGGCTAGGCCGTTACTCTTCGGTTAGTCTCGAGGAAGGTAGCAAACTCGTCGTCATTATCGATGTAGTTAGAGCCGAGCACATCTAGACTAAGTAGATTATTAATGTACTAGCTATTTAGAGAGAGTAGCGTAGTACGAGCTACTTCTCGCTCCGCCCTTTCCGCTACGATTGTTTCGAGTATTCTAAACTACTTCGGCGGAGAATAGTAGTCGTCGCTTACGAAGATTCCGTTATCTAAAAACCCTCTAAGGCTCTTAGGTATTTTCTCGCGGTTTAGATCGGATAGCCGATTAGTGTTTAACATATAATCGTCGTAGACTTCTCGAATAATAATAGGATTAACTAATATCTTCTCTAGGCTAGGTCTACCGTTAAAGATAAGTAGAAGACTATTATTAAGGTCGTTAGGATCGAGATTGTCGATACGCGCCCGTATTAGTTACCCGCTTTACTTATCGATCCGACGTGCGATGTAATAATCCTAATAGTCTTTATAGAGGAAGTCTAATACGTCTACTTCCCTACCGATAAGGGCATTAAGTAGGAATGCGGCTTTATCGTCTACGGCTCGGAGGTCTTTTAAAAAAGTATCTATAAATGCTTATTCCTCCTACGTATGTACCTAAAAGTTCTCGCCGTACTAGACACGACGCCTTATAGTTTATGGCCCTCCTACTCTATCCGAAACTAGGACCGTAAATAGTCGATAGTTAAACCGAATCGCCTTACGAAGCGTCTTACCCTTACCCTTAGCCTATTCTTTTCCTTTACCCTTTCTAACTACGTCGATATCCTTAGAGGCTATAGTAAGCACATCTTCTTTATCGGATCTAGTATCGGTCGTAGGGCTACTATCCGATAAATCGCTCGGTACTACCTTCTTCTTACTTTTCTTACCTTTCTTCTTACGGGGAGTATCCTTATAAAGGGGGTTATAGGTAGTATTAGGTAGGGACCGTTTCTTCGGCTTCTCGTTCGCCCTTTTCTATGCCTAGGTAGCGCCTACACGGCGAAAATAGCTAAGGTCTTTATATGCCGCTCCGCCTTAGATAATAGCGGCGGCTATAGCGACTACATCTTCGGTGTCGTTATCGGATAACTATTCGTTTAGTAGCTCGGCGGAGTACTTTATATAGAACTTATTACCGACTATTTAGCGTGCGCGGTAGCTTAGACAATACATATAAGACATTATTAGAAGGTAAGTTATTAGAAGGTAAGTAATAGTTCTCGGGCTAATGTCTTTCTAAATACGTCTAGATACGGTAGTAGTAGGACGGCTTATAGCTACTTATAGGTAGTAGCGAACATAGACTTTAATCGATCTAATAGCTATAACTCTACCCTATTACGGGATAGTCGCTTAAATTCTTTAAGTGCTCTACCGGCATCTATGTATTCCTTTGCTATACGGCGGTAGGATTAGCGTACTTTATGTTTAACATAGGTACCTAGGTATACGGTAGTAGCCTACTTACTTACGCGACGAAGTGTTAGGTAGGCCTCGATATATAGTTTTTTAGAGCTACCTACTCTTCTAGGCTCGGTACTATTTAGCTTACGAGGAAACCTAAGGAATTCTAGTGCATCCTAATACTAGCTTAGCGTATCTAGAGGTAGGTAGGCCTCGAGATCTATTATATTATTAGCCGAGATAGCTCTACGGACCGTAGTAGATTAATATCGGACGCCGAGCTTACTAAATTAATTACATCGGTCTATCTAGCGCTAGACCTACGGGTAGTCTATGTCACGGGGTGACCCTCCCATTCCTAGTTGTAGATGCCTGAGGCATCAAGTCTTAGCGCCCGCTTTCACGCTTCTTAGCGATTCGCGCCTCTCTCGTAGATAGCTATCTTCGAGAACTCGTTATGAACTATCTACTTAGTTACCGCCCTTAACATTTCTCGAAGATCCCTAAATAGATCGGACACGACTATTACTAGGTAATTAACCGTGTCGTGTTCCGGTCCTACTCGTACGTAGACTAGACTAACGCTTAGAACGCGTCGCTATATAAACGGTATAGTATAAACGAAAGTATAGTACTCTAAATGGACTCTTCCTAGTTAGAAGACATATTCGCACATATTAGTAACAAGTTATTAGGTAAGGATAATATGTCCTAGTAGTAATAGGACGGCTCGATGCCTCTACCGCTAGCTCTATAGTATAGCAATACTTAGTAATCTACCTAGACTCTCTAGTAGCAATCGCTTTATAACCTAGACGACGACGACCGCTCTTTCGATTTCAATGCCGGTCTTAACGATTAGTCCGACGAGGAAGAGGATAAAGGTAGTAAAGACGCCCTAATCGGTAAGCCGAAGCTAGGGTAGTACACATAGGAAGAGCTTAAAGAAATTATAGGTGCGAGCTACATAGGTCGCACTAATCCTAATATCGATAATACTCGCTTCCTTAAAGACTCCCCGACTAAGCCTATCCGCGGGCCGCTACCGCCTCCGCCTAATGCTTAGGATACCGAGGACGATACTCGTCTACGTCGCGGTCGTAAGAGTCGGCGTAACTAAGAGAGCGGTTCTTAGCTTCCTTTACCCGTTCGGTCCGTTAAGGCCTTAAGAGTACGTTCTCGACTAAGAGTACTAGCTACTAGCGTAGGTTCCGGTAGGATTTAGCTAAATCTAGACTAAGGAACTCGCGTACGCGCTACGTTAACTCTAGATCTTATAGATTAGATGCTATACGACTAGAACCTACGTAGTAAGGAAGTACCTCGTTACAACCCTAAGTAATTTAAGGACATTACCGACGCTAATAACCTACGTGAGCGTATAAAGAAGCATCCTAATAAGTAGCTAGATCTTCTTAACAACGCTACGCTCCTATAGGCTAACTAGCTAATCGTCCTATAATAGCATGTCGATAAGATTAGGTAGACTAAGTAGGAGCTCGATAGTATAGTATCTCGTAACTAATACTTAAAGAATGCTAATACTACTTACGCTATCTAAATTAACGAACTAACTAAGAAGAATAAGCGCTACGAGCTAGCCCTTAAGAAAGCTAATAAGCGCATTTCTAGATACCGTTCTATTAGAGACGCCGATAAGATAGAGATTAAGTACCTCTAGAAGAAGGTTAAAGGTTTAGAAACGCAACTCACAATTACTAATATAGCTAATGCTAGTAATACTCTAAAGCGTCGTAGCAACCCGAAGCTATAAACTAATAACGAGGACCTCCTCGCCCGATTCGAAGAAGACTCCGACGATGTTTACTTTACTATACGCTAGAATAAGAGCGTCGGTAGTACCGGCCGTAAGGGCACTACTTAGAAGGTCCCTACTAAGAGCTCCCGTAACACGCCGGTAAAGAAGCGCCTAGAGCGAGAGCGAGAGCGTACTTAGCGAGAACAACTTAAGAATATATACGCCGCTAGCGATAATAATAATAATAATCTAGGTTCCTTAAGTAGCTCTACGTCTAAGTCCGACGAATACGATCGAGATCGCCGAGGCTACCGAGGCCGCTACGATAGCCGTAATCGTAAGCATAAGCGTAAGGATAAGTCGACTAAGCTACCGGCGATGTTTACCGTAGATAAGAAGGCTAAGGACAAGGACATGCCCTTCCGCGAATAGAAGAGTAAGATGCTATTCGCTCTTAGAGAGAGTAAGAAATCTAAGAGAAAGAAGATTAGGGCTATTCTTAATAATATAACCTCTAATGCCTTTAACTACTTAGAGCCCGTTATCGACTCCTTCGCTATACATTAAGAGGCCCTCTACTTTATAGAGGAACGCTAGGGAGACTAGTACTAGAAGTATACAAAGCGAGCCGAATTTACGGCCCTTTAGTAAGGTAAAGACGAATCCTTCTCTAACTTCTAGCCCCGTTTTATCTACTATTAACCATTCCTTAGCTTTAGAAAGGATAATAAAGAAATAATAGATAACCTACGAGACAAGCTTAATAATAACTTCGAATAGTCGATCCGATCTAAGTTCTTCTCCTTACTCCTCGCTATGCGTAACGAACTCCGCATCTACGACATTAACACTACCCGCTAGAAGCTATAGAAGAAGTCTGCCGGAGGCGGAGGCGGTAGCGGAGGTAGTAAGGCGTCGAAGGATAAGGATAAGGACAAGGAAGATAATAGTAAGCGCTCTTCGGGTAAGACTCTATATTAAACTAACGAAGACATGCGCGCTAACTACGACTAGCCTATTACGGTTAATAGTAAGAAGTACGAGTATAAGCCCGTAGCGGAGCCTCTCTTTAAGTCTAAGGAAGTATGCTTCGCCTACCGGGAGAGTAAGCATAGGCGTTTTAATAGCACCTACCCTCTCTATCCCTTCCGTAAGGGTCGTAGGGTATAAAATAAGGATAATGCTACTAAGCTAACTAACGCGGCGACTAGCATCGAGAACCTACCTACCTACGAGGATTAGTTAAAAGAGTAAGCTCTAAGCGTAAGTACACCGCTTAGAGTGAACCTTAACTAATCCGTACACCTAGAAAGGACCCTCTAACGCCTTCTATATACCCTCCTACCTATCGTCCTACATCTCCGAAACGAAACGCATTACTAAAGTCTTAAGTACTTACGGCCCTAAGTAACCTACTAGCTATTATTAATTCTTTAGCCGCGTACGTCGACGCTAGTCTCCTACTAAAGGTCGGTAAATACATTATAGCGACCGGCTTTACTAACAATAGGCTCGCCTAGATACTCATCGACCTAGGCTATACATCGACATGCTTATACCTACGATAGGCTAAACTTTCGTCTAACCGTACCCGCCTTCCTCGCCTACTAGGCATTAACGATTATAAGCAAGTCGGAAGCGGTTAGATTAAGTAAGTTCTACATACCGAGTTAGACCTTAACGGTATAAAAGAGAATATTAACGCGTAGGTAATAGACATCGGCTAGTACGACTTTATCCTTAGCATCGACTAGTAGACTAGGCATCGACCTACTAATATCGACTAAGTAGTAGGAATTATTACCCTCCGATCGGGGCATTAGTTTAAATGCGAAACGGTAGATTATGACTCCGTATTTACGATACCCTCTTTCGCCTCCGAAGCCTCTAGATCGGCTCCTACCATTCTACCTACTATCCTATAGATCGCCTCCATAACTATTAGCGAAGCCTACTTTAAAGAGAAGGATGAATCTACGTATCTTATATAGGACTTCACGGATACATCTTACGACGCCGACGATACACTAGCTACCGTAGCGATACACGCTTATACTATATTACTAGAGGATGTAGACATATATATAAAGGGTAAGGCACCGGTTAGTAAGTAGATAACTAAGGACCTATTGCTACCGGAATTCTAGGAATTCTAGGACGTATTCTAGTAGGAGCGCGTAAAGCGTCTTCCTCCGTATCGCGAAGGCTTAGACCTAGCGATTAACTTCTAAGAAGGCGCTAAGTTGCCGTATTCACGCCTAAGGCTAGTTAGCGCATAGGACAACATAGTTATTAAGAAGCATGTCGACGATTTAAGAGCTAACGGCACTATTAGAGAAGCATTACTACGAGTAGCCTCCCCTATACTTATCGTAAAGAAGCTAGGCGGAGGCCTACGTATGTACGTCGACTACCGAGCCATTAATGAGATTACGCTTAAAGACCGATACCCTATCCCGTAGGTGCGAGAAACGATAGTACGCATGGCTAGAGCTAAGTAGTTTATAGTACTAGACGTTATCGCCGCCTTTAACATACTCCGCATTAAAGCTAGCGACGAATAGAAAACTACCTTTACTACGCGATACGGCATATATAAGTACCTAGTTATTCCCTTCGGCTTATGCAACGCTCTAGCCGCCTTCTAGAGATACATTAATAAGGCTCTATTCGACTACTTAGACGAGTTCTACTCTACCTACCTCGACGACACCGTAGTCTTTATAGATAGAGAGAGAGACCTCTACGTTTAGCACGTTAAGGCCGTACTCTAACGCTTCCGCGAATACGAGTTACCTATTAACATCTTTAAGAGCAAGTTCTTCGCTAAGGAAGTTAAATACCTAGGCATTATTATTACTTAGGAAGGCATTAAAATAGATCCTAAGAAGGTAACGGCTATACTAGAATAGGTAACGCCTCGTAACGTAAAAGACGTACTCGCCTTCTTAGGTATAGCGAATTTCTATCGACGTTTTATTAACAAGTTCTTAGACATAGTAATGCCTATGATAGCTCTTACTAAGGGCATGAATACTAAAGATCTAAAGTAACGTATACCCTTCGTGTAGACCGTAGCTTACTAAGAAGCGTTCGAAGCCTTAAAGTAAGCCTTTATAAAAGCTCCTATTCTTATGTACTACGACCCCGAGAAGCTATGCATAGTAGAAGCCGACTCGTCTAATAGAGTTACTAGTAGTATACTCTTACAACCGAATGCCGACGGAGCTCTTCTACTAGTCGCGTTCTACTCTAAGAAGATGTCTCCTACGGAATGTAACTACGAGATCTACGATAAAGAGTTAATAGCAATCGTTAAAGCCTTTAAAGAATAGAGGCCGGAGCTAATAGGTAGCGAACATATTATTAAAGTGCTTACTAATTATCGTACCCTCTAGTACTTCATAACTACTAAGCAGCTAAATCGCCGCTAAGTAAGATGGAGCGAGTTCCTCTCCGCTTTTAGATTTAAGATCGACTACAGGCTAGGTAAGTAGAACATTAAAGCCGACGCTCTTATACGCCGAGCTTAGGACTAAGATGCTACTAATAATGTGCGTAATAGATAATAAGTCGTCCTTAAGCCTTATAATGTCTTAGAAGGCATAACCCCGCCGTAAGTCGCCTACTTAATAATAAATGCTTCCGAAGCGGCTAATCTCGTATACGATTAGTATTATCTCGTACTCGCCGCACTAGAGGTAATCGACATCGGCGACAACGCATCATCTAAGGAACTCATTAAGGCCGCATATAATAACGACCCTCTAGCTATAGCAATCCGTAAAGCCCTTTCTACCGAGAAAGACCGCATTAGCCCTATAGTTCTTACTAAACTTAACGTAGGCATTTCCTTAGTCGACTACCGAATCGATAACGAAGGTTACATACGTATCCGCAATAAGATCTATGTGCTAGATAGCGATCTCCGCTAAGAGGTTATGCGCGTTTACTATAACGAACCTACTATAGGTTATCTAGGCTATAAGAAGACATACGAGTTAGTCTTACGGGAGTACTACTAGCTAGGGATGTATAATAATATCCGTAGATACGTTTACGCCTACGCTACTTACCGCCGCATTAAAACCTAGTATAACTAATTCTAGGGCAACCTCCGACAGCTGCCCCTTCTAGACGGCGTCTAGACATAGGTTACCCTAGACTACATCGTTAAGCTGCCGAAGAGCCTTAACCGCTTAGATAACAACGTATACGAAAATATCCTTACTAGGACGTATCGGCTCTCTAAACGCAAACGATTTATGCTAGCGTTAAACATAATAGTAGAATATGCTAGTAACCTCTAGTACTAGCACATGTAGAGAGACATAGGCTATATAGAAATCTTCTACTTAGATCGAGGTTCTTAATAGACTTCTACCTTCTTTAAAAGACTTATAAAGAACGTCGGTACTAAGTAACGAATGTCTACTACCTTCTATCTAACTATAGACGGCTAATCCGAGAATACTAATAAGGAGCTCGAATAGTACCTCCGTGCTTATGTTAACTACACGTAAGACGACTAGGTTAACTAGATCCTAAATGTAGAGTTCGCCGCTAATAGTGTACAATTAATAGTTACTAGAGTTAGCGCCTTCTTCGCTACTACTAGCCGTAACCTACGTATACGATTATCTACTAAGCCTATGAAACTAGACCCGCCCGCGGCAGGACCCGCACGCACGTCCGAGCTTAAAGCTAATGAATTTACTAAATAAATAGAACTTCTTTATAAACACCTTATTACTTAAATACGATATGCTTAAGCACGTACCGCCGCCGCCGACGATAAAGCACGCCGCTATAGCGCCGCACGCGTTTACAAGGTTAGAGATAAGGTATAGTTAGATACGCGAAACATTTAGACTAAGCGCCTAGCGAAGAAGCTTAATTATAAGCATATCGGCCTATTCGAAATTACTCGAGTAATTACCCCTAACGTCTACTAATTAGCGCTACTAAACACGATGCGAATCTACGACCGCTTCTATACCTCGCTACTACGACTCGACGACGGCAAGCTATTTCCGAACTAGACCGATATAGAACCTCCGCCTAAAGTAGACGAAGAAGGTAATAAGAGATAGGAGGTTAATAAGGTAGTCGCGAGTCGATAGAAGAACGCTCGCTTAAAGAAAGAGGTTATCTACATAGTTCAATGGGCTAGAGGTGCGTTAACGGATAACGAATATGCGAAGGATCTAAAGGGCACGGCTAAGGACGCTATTGCTAATTAGCATTACGATAACCCTCGCGCCGTAGGCCTACCGCTAGGCTAGAAGAAGCTAGCCGAATAGGTACTATACGAGCTAGTTAAGAAGCTGCCGCTAGTAGTACCTCGACGCTCCGCACGCAATGCGCTTTCTACTTAACCCGTACGCCGAAGTGTTAAATACCTTACCGGCATAGCCCTCCGGCATAGCTCTCGTAACGAGACCCTAGCTAAGGCTCTAGCTATAATAGTACTATACTATACCGCTCGTATCGTCCGTAGGATACCGCGTCCGCCGTACTATCTACTACTAGCGCCGTAGGTTGCCTCTACCGCGCTTTAAATACTGCCGCTTAGTATAACGATTTGTATAATATTCTCTTACTTTTACAAGCGTCGTAATACCTCCGCTTA